>CALNHX010006326.1:0-91396 GCA_940337035.1 Agriotes lineatus
AACACAACAACAACAAAATCATCCAAATCGGTCAAGTCGTTCTCGAGTTTAATTTTCCGGATTTTCCTTTGAATTTTTCCAAATTTTCTTTTTTGCTAAACCACCTCGGGAGTAAGATGAACACAACAACAAAAAAATCATCCAAATCGGTTAACTCGTTCTCGAGTTTAATTTTCCGGCTTTCCCTTTGGATTTTTCCGAATTTTTCTTTTTGTTAAACCATCTCGGGAGTAAGACGAACACAACAACATCTCGGTCAAGTCGTTCTCGAGTTTAATTTTCCGGCTTTCCCTTTGGATTTTTCCGAATTTTTCTTTTTGTTAAACCATCTCGGGAGTAAGATGAACACAACAACAAAAAAATCATCCAAATCGGTCAACTCGTTCTCGAGTTTAATTTTCCGGCTTTCCCTTTGGAATTTTTCTTTTTTGTTAAACCATCTCGGGAGTAAGACAAACACAACAACAAAAAAATCATCCAAATCGGTCAAGTCGTTCTCGAGTTTAATTTTCCGGATTTCCCTTTTGATTTTTCCGAATTTTTCTTTTTTGTTAAACCATCTCGGGAGTAAGACAAACACAACATCAGAAAAATCATCCAAATCGGTCAAGTCGTTCTCGAGTTTAATTTTCCTGTTTTCCCTTTGGATTTTTCCGAATTTTTCTTTTTGTTAAACCATCTCGGGAGTAAGACAAACACAACAACAACAAAATCATCCAAATCGGTCAAGTCGTTCTCGAGTTTAACTTTCCGGATTTTCCTTTGAATTTTTCCAAATTTTCTTTTTTGCTAAACCACCTCGGGAGTAAGATGAACACAACAACAAAAAAATCATCCAAATCGGTTAACTCGTTCTCGAGTTTAATTTTCCGGCTTTCCCTTTGGATTTTTCCGAATTTTTCTTTTTTGTTAAACCATCTCGGGAGTAAGACGAACACAACAACATCTCGGTCAAGTCGTTCTCGAGTTTAATTTTCCGGCTTTCCCTTTGGATTTTTCCGAATTTTTCTTTTTGTTAAACCATCTCGGGAGTAAGATGAACACAACAACAAAAAAATCATCCAAATCGGTCAACTCGTTCTCGAGTTTAATTTTCCGGCTTTCCCTTTGGATTTTTCCGAATTTTTCTTTTTTGTTAAACCATCTCGGGAGTAAGACGAACACAACAACATCTCGGTCAAGTCGTTCTCGAGTTTAATATTCCGGCTTTCCCTTTGGATTTTTCCGAATTTTTCTTTTTGTTAAACCCATCTCGGGAGTAAGATGAACACAACAACAAAAAAATCATCCAAATCGGTCAACTCGTTCTCGAGTTTAATTTTCCGGATTTCCCTTTTGATTTTTCCGAATTTTTCTTTTTGTTAAACCATCTCGGGAGTAAGACGAACACAACAACAAAAAAATCATCCAAATTGGTTAAGTCGTCCTCGAGTTTAATTTTCCGGCTTTCCCTTTGGATTTTTCCGAATTTTTCTTTTCTGTTAAACCATCTCGGGAGTAAGACGAACACAACAACAAATAAATCATCCAAATCGGTCAGGTCGTTCTCGAGTTTAATTTTCCGGATTTCCCTTTGGATTTTTCCAAATTTTCTTTTTTGCTAAACCACCTCGGGAGTAAGACGAACACAACAACAGAAAAATCATCCAAATCGGTCAAGTCGTTCTCGAGTTTAATTTTCCTGCTTTCCCTTTGGATTTTTCCGAATTTTTCTTTTGTTAAACCATCTCGGGAGTAAGACAAACACAACAACAACAAAATCATCCAAATCGGTCAAGTCGTTCTCGAGTTTAATTTTCCGGATTTTCCTTTGAATTTTTCCAAATTTTCTTTTTTGCTAAACCACCTCGGGAGTAAGATGAACACAACAACAAAAAAATCATCCAAATCGGTTAACTCGTTCTCGAGTTTAATTTTCCGGCTTTCCCTTTGGATTTTTCCGAATTTTTCTTTTTTGTTAAACCATCTCGGGAGTAAGACGAACACAACAACATCTCGGTCAAGTCGTTCTCGAGTTTAATTTTCCGGCTTTCCCTTTGGATTTTTCCGAATTTTTCTTTTTGTTAAACCATCTCGGGAGTAAGATGAACACAACAACAAAAAAATCATCCAAATCGGTCAACTCGTTCTCGAGTTTAATTTTCCGGTTTTCCCTTTGGAATTTTTCTTTTTGTTAAACCATCTCGGGAGTAAGACAAACACAACAACAAAAAAATCATCCAAATCGGTCAAGTCGTTCTCGAGTTTAATTTTCCGGATTTCCCTTTTGATTTTTCCGAATTTTTCTTTTTTGTTAAACCATCTCGGGAGTAAGACAAACACAACATCAGAAAAATCATCCAAATCGGTCAAGTCGTTCTCGAGTTTAATTTTCCTGTTTTCCCTTTGGATTTTTCCGAATTTTTCTTTTTGTTAAACCATCTCGGGAGTAAGACAAACACAACAACAACAAAATCATCCAAATCGGTCAAGTCGTTCTCGAGTTTAATTTTCCGGATTTTCCTTTGAATTTTTCCAAATTTTCTTTTTTGCTAAACCACCTCGGGAGTAAGATGAACACAACAACAAAAAAATCATCCAAATCGGTTAACTCGTTCTCGAGTTTAATTTTCCGGCTTTCCCTTTGGATTTTTCCGAATTTTTCTTTTTTGTTAAACCATCTCGGGAGTAAGACGAACACAACAACATCTCGGTCAAGTCGTTCTCGAGTTTAATTTTCCGGCTTTCCCTTTGGATTTTTCCGAATTTTTCTTTTTGTTAAACCATCTCGGAGTAAGATGAACACAACAACAAAAAAATCATCCAAATCGGTCAACTCGTTCTCGAGTTTAATTTTCCGGCTTTCCCTTTGGATTTTTCCGAATTTTTCTTTTTGTTAAACCATCTCGGGAGTAAGACAAACACAACAACAAAAAAATCATCCAAATCGGTCAAGTCGTTCTCGAGTTTAATTTTCCGGATTTCCCTTTTGATTTTTCCGAATTTTTCTTTTTTGTTAAACCATCTCGGGAGTAAGACAAACACAACATCAGAAAAATCATCCAAATCGGTCAAGTCGTTCTCGAGTTTAATTTTCCTGTTTTCCCTTTGGTTTTTTCCGAATTTTTCTTTTGTTAAACCATCTCGGGAGTAAGACAAACACAACAACAACAAAATCATCCAAATCGGTCAAGTCGTTCTCGAGTTTAATTTTCCGGATTTTCCTTTGAATTTTTCCAAATTTTCTTTTTTGCTAAACCACCTCGGGAGTAAGATGAACACAACAACAAAAAAATCATCCAAATCGGTTAACTCGTTCTCGAGTTTAATTTTCCGGCTTTCCCTTTGGATTTTTCCGAATTTTCTTTTTTGTTAAACCATCTCGGGAGTAAGACGAACACAACAACATCTCGGTCAAGTCGTTCTCGAGTTTAATTTTCCGGCTTTCCCTTTGGATTTTTCCGAATTTTTCTTTTTGTTAAACCATCTCGGGAGTAAGATGAACACAACAACAACAAAAATCATCCAAACCCGTCAAGTCGTTTTCAAGTTTAATTTTTCGGCTCTTCCTTTGGATTTTTCCGAATTTCTCTTTTTTGTTAAACCATCTCGGGAGTAAGACAAACACAACAACAAAAAAATCATCCAAATCGGTCAAGTCGTTCTCGAGTTTAATTTTCCGGATTTCCCTTTTGATTTTTCCGAATTTTTCTTTTTTGTTAAACCATCTCGGGAGTAAGACAAACACAACATCAGAAAAATCATCCAAATCGGTCAAGTCGTTCTCGAGTTTAATTTTCCGGATATCCCTTTGGATTTTTCCGAATTTTCTTTTTTGTTAAACCATCTCGGGAGTAAGATAAACACAACAAAAAAAAATCATCCAAATCGGTCAAGTCGTTCTCGAGTTTAATTTTCCGGATTTCCCTTTGGATTTTTCCGAATTTTTCTTTTCTGTTAAACCATCTCGGGAGTAAGACGAACACAACAACAAAAAAATCATCCAAATCGGCCAAGTCGTTCTCGAGTTTAATTTTCCGGATTTCCCTTTGGATTTTTCCAAATTTTCTTTTTGATAAACCACCTCGGGAGTAAGACGAACACAACAACAAAAAAATCATCCAAATCGGTCAAGTCGTTCTCGAGTTTAATTTTCCGGATTTCCCTTTGGATTTTTCCAAATTTTCTTTTTTGATAAACCACCTCGGGAGTAAGACGAACACAACAACAACAAAAATCATCCAAATCGGTCAAGTCGTTCTCGAGTTTAATTTTTCGGCTTTTCCTTTGGATTTTTCCGAATATTTCTTTTTTGTTAAACCATCTCGGGAGTAAGACAAACACAACAACAAAAAAATCATCCAAATCGGTCAAGTCGTTCTCGAGTTTAATTTTCCGGATATCCCTTTGGAATTTTCCGAATTTTTCTTTTTTGTTAAACCATCTCGGGAGTAAGATAAACACAACAACAAAAAAATCATCCAAATCGGTCAAGTCGTTCTCGAGTTTAATTTTCCGGATTTCCCTTTGGATTTTTCCGAATTTTTCTTTTCTGTTAAACCATCTCGGGAGTAAGACGAACACAACAACAAAAAAATCATCCAAATCGGCCAAGTCGTTCTCGAGTTTAATTTTCCGGATTTCCCTTTGGATTTTTCCAAATTTTCTTTTTTGATAAACCACCTCGGGAGTAAGACGAACACAACAACAACAAAAATCATCCAAATCGGTCAAGTCGTTCTCGAGTTTAATTTTTCGGCTTTTCCTTTGGATTTTTCCGAATATTTCTTTTTTGTTAAACCATCTCGGGAGTAAGACAAACACAACAACAAAAAAATCATCCAAATCGGTCAAGTCGTTCTCGAGTTTAATTTTCCGGATATCCCTTTGGATTTTTCCGAATTTTTCTTTTTTGTTAAACCATCTCGGGAGTAAGATAAACACAACAAAAAAAAATCATCCAAATCGGTCAAGTCGTTCTCGAGTTTAATTTTCCGGATTTCCCTTTGGATTTTTCCGAATTTTTCTTTTCTGTTAAACCATCTCGGGAGTAAGACGAACACAACAACAAAAAAATCATCCAAATCGGCCAAGTCGTTCTCGAGTTTAATTTTCCGGATTTCCCTTTGGATTTTTCCAAATTTTCTTTTTTGATAAACCACCTCGGGAGTAAGACGAACACAACAACAAAAAAATCATCCAAATCGGTTAAGTCGTTCTCGAGTTTAATTTTCCGGATTTCCCTTTGGATTTTTCCAAATTTTCTTTTTTGATAAACCACCTCGGGAGTAAGACGAACACAACAACAACAAAAATCATCCAAATCGGTCAAGTCGTTCTCGAGTTTAATTTTTCGGCTTTTCCTTTGGATTTTTCCGAATATTTCTTTTTTGTTAAACCATCTCGGGAGTAAGACAAACACAACAACAAAAAAATCATCCAAATCGGTCAAGTCGTTCTCGAGTTTAATTTTCCGGCTTTCCCTTTGGATTTTTCCGAATTTTTCTTTTTGTTAAACCATCTCGGGAGTAAGATGAACACAACAACAAAAAAATCATCCAAATCGGTCAACTCGTTCTCGAGTTTAATTTTCCGGATTTCCCTTTTGATTTTTCCGAATTTTTCTTTTTGTTAAACCATCTCGGGAGTAAGACGAACACAACAACAAAAAAATCATCCAAATTGGTCAAGTCGTCCTCGAGTTTAATTTTCCGGCTTTCCCTTTGGATTTTTCCGAATTTTTCTTTTCTGTTAAACCATCTCGGGAGTAAGACGAACACAACAACAAATAAATCATCCATATCGGTCAGGTCGTTCTCGAGTTTAATTTTCCGGATTTCCCTTTGGATTTTTCCAAATTTTCTTTTTTGCTAAACCACCTCGGGAGTAAGACGAACACAACAACAGAAAAATCATCCAAATCGGTCAAGTCGTTCTCGAGTTTAATTTTCCTGCTTTCCCTTTGGATTTTTCCGAATTTTTCTTTTTGTTAAACCATCTCGGGAGTAAGACAAACACAACAACAACAAAATCATCCAAATCGGTCAAGTCGTTCTCGAGTTTAATTTTCCGGATTTTCCTTTGAATTTTTCCAAATTTCTTTTTTGCTAAACCACCTCGGGAGTAAGATGAACACAACAACAAAAAAATCATCCAAATCGGTTAACTCGTTCTCGAGTTTAATTTTCCGGCTTTCCCTTTGGATTTTTCCGAATTTTTCTTTTTTGTTAAACTATCTCGGGAGTAAGACGAACACAACAACATCTCGGTCAAGTCGTTCTCGAGTTTAATTTTCCGGCTTTCCCTTTGGATTTTTCCGAATTTTTCTTTTTGTTAAACCATCTCGGGAGTAAGATGAACACAACAACAAAAAAATCATCCAAATCGGTCAACTCGTTCTCGAGTTTAATTTTCCGGCTTTCCCTTTGGAATTTTTCTTTTTTGTTAAACCATCTCGGGAGTAAGACAAACACAACAACAAAAAAATCATCCAAATCGGTCAAGTCGTTCTCGAGTTGAATTTTCCGGATTTCCCTTTTGATTTTTCCGAATTTTTCTTTTTTGTTAAACCATCTCGGGAGTAAGACAAACACAACATCAGAAAAATCATCCAAATCGGTCAAGTCGTTCTCGAGTTTAATTTTCCTGTTTTCCCTTTGGATTTTTCCGAATTTTTCTTTTTGTTAAACCATCTCGGGAGTAAGACAAACACAACAACAACAAAATCATCCAAATCGGTCAAGTCGTTCTCGAGTTTAATTTTCCGGATTTTCCTTTGAATTTTTCCAAATTTTCTTTTTTGCTAAACCACCTCGGGAGTAAGATGAACACAACAACAAAAAAATCATCCAAATCGGTTAACTCGTTCTCGAGTTTAATTTTCCGGCTTTCCCTTTGGATTTTTCCGAATTTTTCTTTTTTGTTAAACCATCTCGGGAGTAAGACGAACACAACAACATCTCGGTCAAGTCGTTCTCGAGTTTAATTTTCCGGCTTTCCCTTTGGATTTTTCCGAATTTTTCTTTTTGTTAAACCATCTCGGGAGTAAGATGAACACAACAACAAAAAAATCATCCAAATCGGTCAACTCGTTCTCGAGTTTAATTTTCCGGCTTTCCCTTTGGATTTTTCCGAATTTTTCTTTTTGTTAAACCATCTCGGGAGTAAGACAAACACAACAACAAAAAAATCATCCAAATCGGTCAAGTCGTTCTCGAGTTTAATTTTCCGGATTTCCCTTTTGATTTTTCCGAATTTTTCTTTTTTGTTAAACCATCTCGGGAGTAAGACAAACACAACATCAGAAAAATCATCCAAATCGGTCAAGTCGTTCTCGAGTTTAATTTTCCTGTTTTCCCTTTGGATTTTTCCGAATTTTTCTTTTTGTTAAACCATCTCGGGAGTAAGACAAACACAACAACAACAAAATCATCCAAATCGGTCAAGTCGTTCTCGAGTTTAATTTTCCGGATTTTCCTTTGAATTTTTCCAAATTTTCTTTTTTGCTAAACCACCTCGGGAGTAAGATGAACACAACAACAAAAAAATCATCCAAATCGGTTAACTCGTTCTCGAGTTTAATTTTCCGGCTTTCCCTTTGGATTTTTCCGAATTTTTCTTTTTTGTTAAACCATCTCGGGAGTAAGACGAACACAACAACATCTCGGTCAAGTCGTTCTCGAGTTTAATTTTCCGGCTTTCCCTTTGGATTTTTCCGAATTTTTCTTTTTGTTAAACCATCTCGGGAGTAAGATGAACACAACAACAACAAAAATCATCCAAACCCGTCAAGTCGTTTTCAAGTTTAATTTTTCGGCTCTTCCTTTGGATTTTTCCGAATTTCTCTTTTTTGTTAAACCATCTCGGGAGTAAGACAAACACAACAACAAAAAAATCATCCAAATCGGTCAAGTCGTTCTCGAGTTTAATTTTCCGGATTTCCCTTTTGATTTTTCCGAATTTTTCTTTTTTGTTAAACCATCTCGGGAGTAAGACAAACACAACATCAGAAAAATCATCCAAATCGGTCAAGTCGTTCTCGAGTTTAATTTTCCGGATATCCCTTTGGATTTTTCCGAATTTTTCTTTTTTGTTAAACCATCTCGGGAGTAAGATAAACACAACAAAAAAAAATCATCCAAATCGGTCAAGTCGTTCTCGAGTTTAATTTTCCGGATTTCCCTTTGGATTTTTCCGAATTTTTCTTTTCTGTTAAACCATCTCGGGAGTAAGACGAACACAACAACAAAAAAATCATCCAAATCGGCCAAGTCGTTCTCGAGTTTAATTTTCCGGATTTTCCTTTGGATTTTTCCAAATTTTCTTTTTTGATAAACCACCTCGGGAGTAAGACGAACACAACAACAAAAAAATCATCCAAATCGGTCAAGTCGTTCTCGAGTTTAATTTTCCGGATTTCCCTTTGGATTTTTCCAAATTTTCTTTTTTGCTAAACCACCTCGGGAGTAAGACGAACACAACAACAACAAAAATTATCCAAATCGGTCAAGTCGTTCTCGAGTTTAATTTTTCGGCTTTTCCTTTGGATTTTTCCGAATATTTCTTTTTTGTTAAACCATCTCGGGAGTAAGACAAACACAACAACAAAAAAATCATCCAAATCGGTCAAGTCGTTCTCGAGTTTAATTTTCCGGATATCCCTTTGGATTTTTCCGAATTTTTCTTTTTTGTTAAACCATCTCGGGAGTAAGATAAACACAACAAAAAAAAATCATCCAAATCGGTCAAGTCGTTCTCGAGTTTAATTTTCCGGATTTCCCTTTGGATTTTTCCGAATTTTTCTTTTCTGTTAAACCATCTCGGGAGTAAGACGAACACAACAACAAAAAAATCATCCAAATCGGCCAAGTCGTTCTCGAGTTTAATTTTCCGGATTTCCCTTTGGATTTTTCCAAATTTTCTTTTTTGATAAACCACCTCGGGAGTAAGACGAACACAACAACAAAAAAATCATCCAAATCGGTCAAGTCGTTCTCGAGTTTAATTTTCCGGATTTCCCTTTGGATTTTTCCAAATTTTCTTTTTTGATAAACCACCTCGGGAGTAAGACGAACACAACAACAAAAAAATCATCCAAATCGGTCAAGTCGTTCTCGAGTTTAATTTTCCGGATTTCCCCTTGGATTTTTCCGAATTTTCTTTCTTGCTAAACCACTTCGGGAGTAAGACGAACACAACAACAAAAAAATCATCCAAATCGGTCAACTCGTTCTCGAGTTTAATTTTCCGGCTTTCCCTTTCGATTTTTCCGAATTTTTCTTTTTTGTTAAACCATCTCGGGAGTAAGACGAACACAACAACAAAAAAATCATCCAAATTGGTCAAGTCGTCCTCGAGTTTAATTTTCCGGCTTTCCCTTTGGATTTTTCCGAATTTTTCTTTTCTGTTAAACCATCTCGGGAGTAAGACGAACACAACAACAAAAAAATCATCCAAATCGGTCAGGTCGTTCTCGAGTTTAATTTTCCGGATTTCCCTTTGGATTTTTCCAAATTTTCTTTTTTGCTAAACCACCTCGGGAGTAAGACGAACACAACAACAGAAAAATCATCCAAATCGGTCAAGTCGTTCTCGAGTTTAATTTTCCTGTTTTCCCTTTGGATTTTTCCGAATTTTTCTTTTTGTTAAACCATCTCGGGAGTAAGACAAACACAACAACAACAAAATCATCCAAATCGGTCAAGTCGTTCTCGAGTTTAATTTTCCGGATTTTCCTTTGAATTTTTCCAAATTTTCTTTTTTGCTAAACCACCTCGGGAGTAAGATGAACACAACAACAAAAAAATCATCCAAATCGGTTAACTCGTTCTCGAGTTTAATTTTCCGGCTTTCCCTTTGGATTTTTCCGAATTTTTCTTTTTTGTTAAACCATCTCGGGAGTAAGACGAACACAACAACATCTCGGTCAAGTCGTTCTCGAGTTTAATTTTCCGGCTTTCCCTTTGGATTTTTCCGAATTTTTCTTTTTGTTAAACCATCTCGGGAGTAAGATGAACACAACAACAAAAAAATCATCCAAATCGGTCAACTCGTTCTCGAGTTTAATTTTCCGGCTTTCCCTTTGGATTTTTCCGAATTTTTCTTTTTGTTAAACCATCTCGGGAGTAAGACAAACACAACAACAAAAAAATCATCCAAATCGGTCAAGTCGTTCTCGAGTTTAATTTTCCGGATTTCCCTTTTGATTTTTCCGAATTTTTCTTTTTTGTTAAACCATCTCGGGAGTAAGACAAACACAACATCAGAAAAATCATCCAAATCGGTCAAGTCGTTCTCGAGTTTAATTTTCCTGTTTTCCCTTTGGATTTTTCCGAATTTTTCTTTTTGTTAAACCATCTCGGGAGTAAGACAAACACAACAACAACAAAATCATCCAAATCGGTCAAGTCGTTCTCGAGTTTAATTTTCCGGATTTTCCTTTGAATTTTTCCAAATTTTCTTTTTTGCTAAACCACCTCGGGAGTAAGATGAACACAACAACAAAAAAATCATCCAAATCGGTTAACTCGTTCTCGAGTTTAATTTTCCGGCTTTCCCTTTGGATTTTTCCGAATTTTTCTTTTTTGTTAAACCATCTCGGGAGTAAGACGAACACAACAACATCTCGGTCAAGTCGTTCTCGAGTTTAATTTTCCGGCTTTCCCTTTGGATTTTTCCGAATTTTTCTTTTTGTTAAACCATCTCGGGAGTAAGATGAACACAACAACAACAAAAATCATCCAAACCCGTCAAGTCGTTTTCAAGTTTAATTTTTCGGCTCTTCCTTTGGATTTTTCCGAATTTCTCTTTTTTGTTAAACCATCTCGGGAGTAAGACAAACACAACAACAAAAAAATCATCCAAATCGGTCAAGTCGTTCTCGAGTTTAATTTTCCGGATTTCCCTTTTGATTTTTCCGAATTTTTCTTTTTTGTTAAACCATCTCGGGAGTAAGACAAACACAACATCAGAAAAATCATCCAAATCGGTCAAGTCGTTCTCGAGTTTAATTTTCCGGATATCCCTTTGGATTTTTCCGAATTTTTCTTTTTTGTTAAACCATCTCGGGAGTAAGATAAACACAACAAAAAAAAATCATCCAAATCGGTCAAGTCGTTCTCGAGTTTAATTTTCCGGATTTCCCTTTGGATTTTTCCGAATTTTTCTTTTCTGTTAAACCATCTCGGGAGTAAGACGAACACAACAACAAAAAAATCATCCAAATCGGCCAAGTCGTTCTCGAGTTTAATTTTCCGGATTTCCCTTTGGATTTTTCCAAATTTTCTTTTTTGATAAACCACCTCGGGAGTAAGACGAACACAACAACAAAAAAATCATCCAAATCGGTCAAGTCGTTCTCGAGTTTAATTTTCCGGATTTCCCTTTGGATTTTTCCAAATTTTCTTTTTTGATAAACCACCTCGGGAGTAAGACGAACACAACAACAACAAAAATCATCCAAATCGGTCAAGTCGTTCTCGAGTTTAATTTTTCGGCTTTTCCTTTGGATTTTTCCGAATATTTCTTTTTTGTTAAACCATCTCGGGAGTAAGACAAACACAACAACAAAAAAATCATCCAAATCGGTCAAGTCGTTCTTGAGTTTAATTTTCCGGATATCCCTTTGGATTTTTCCGAATTTTTCTTTTTTGTTAAACCATCTCGGGAGTAAGATAAACACAACAACAAAAAAATCATCCAAATCGGTCAAGTCGTTCTCGAGTTTAATTTTCCGGATTTCCCTTTGGATTTTTCCGAATTTTTCTTTTCTGTTAAACCATCTCGGGAGTAAGACGAACACAACAACAAAAAAATCATCCAAATCGGCCAAGTCGTTCTCGAGTTTAATTTTCCGGATTTCCCTTTGGATTTTTCCAAATTTTCTTTTTTGATAAACCACCTCGGGAGTAAGACGAACACAACAACAACAAAAATCATCCAAATCGGTCAAGTCGTTCTCGAGTTTAATTTTTCGGCTTTTCCTTTGGATTTTTCCGAATATTTCTTTTTTGTTAAACCATCTCGGGAGTAAGACAAACACAACAACAAAAAAATCATCCAAATCGGTCAAGTCGTTCTCGAGTTTAATTTTCCGGATATCCCTTTGGATTTTTCCGAATTTTTCTTTTTTGTTAAACCATCTCGGGAGTAAGATAAACACAACAAAAAAAAATCATCCAAATCGGTCAAGTCGTTCTCGAGTTTAATTTTCCGGATTTCCCTTTGGATTTTTCCGAATTTTTCTTTTCTGTTAAACCATCTCGGGAGTAAGACGAACACAACAACAAAAAAATCATCCAAATCGGCCAAGTCGTTCTCGAGTTTAATTTTCCGGATTTCCCTTTGGATTTTTCCAAATTTTCTTTTTTGATAAACCACCTCGGGAGTAAGACGAACACAACAACAAAAAAATCATCCAAATCGGTCAAGTCGTTCTCGAGTTTAATTTTCCGGATTTCCCTTTGGATTTTTCCAAATTTTCTTTTTTGATAAACCACCTCGGGAGTAAGACGAACACAACAACAACAAAAATCATCCAAATCGGTCAAGTCGTTCTCGAGTTTAATTTTTCGGCTTTTCCTTTGGATTTTTCCGAATATTTCTTTTTTGTTAAACCATCTCGGGAGTAAGACAAACACAACAACAAAAAAATCATCCAAATCGGTCAAGTCGTTCTCGAGTTTAATTTTCCGGCTTTCCCTTTGGATTTTTCCGAATTTTTCTTTTTGTTAAACCATCTCGGGAGTAAGATGAACACAACAACAAAAAAATCATCCAAATCGGTCAACTCGTTCTCGAGTTTAATTTTCCGGATTTCCCTTTTGATTTTTCCGAATTTTTCTTTTTGTTAAACCATCTCGGGAGTAAGACGAACACAACAACAAAAAAATCATCCAAATTGGTCAAGTCGTCCTCGAGTTTAATTTTCCGGCTTTCCCTTTGGATTTTTCCGAATTTTTCTTTTCTGTTAAACCATCTCGGGAGTAAGACGAACACAACAACAAATAAATCATCCAAATCGGTCAGGTCGTTCTCGAGTTTAATTTTCCGGATTTCCCTTTGGATTTTTCCAAATTTTCTTTTTTGCTAAACCACCTCGGGAGTAAGACGAACACAACAACAGAAAAATCATCCAAATCGGTCAAGTCGTTCTCGAGTTTAATTTTCCTGCTTTCCCTTTGGATTTTTCCGAATTTTTCTTTTTGTTAAACCATCTCGGGAGTAAGACAAACACAACAACAACAAAATCATCCAAATCGGTCAAGTCGTTCTCGAGTTTAATTTTCCGGATTTTCCTTTGAATTTTTCCAAATTTTCTTTTTTGCTAAACCACCTCGGGAGTAAGATGAACACAACAACAAAAAAATCATCCAAATCGGTTAACTCGTTCTCGAGTTTAATTTTCCGGCTTTCCCTTTGGATTTTTCCGAATTTTTCTTTTTTGTTAAACCATCTCGGGAGTAAGACGAACACAACAACATCTCGGTCAAGTCGTTCTCGAGTTTAATTTTCCGGCTTTCCCTTTGGATTTTTCCGAATTTTTCTTTTTGTTAAACCATCTCGGGAGTAAGATGAACACAACAACAAAAAAATCATCCAAATCGGTCAACTCGTTCTCGAGTTTAATTTTCCGGCTTTCCCTTTGGAATTTTTCTTTTTTGTTAAACCATCTCGGGAGTAAGACAAACACAACAACAAAAAAATCATCCAAATCGGTCAAGTCGTTCTCGAGTTTAATTATCCGGATTTCCCTTTTGATTTTTCCGAATTTTTCTTTTTTGTTAAACCATCTCGGGAGTAAGACAAACACAACATCAGAAAAATCATCCAAATCGGTCAAGTCGTTCTCGAGTTTAATTTTCCTGTTTTCCCTTTGGATTTTTCCGAATTTTTCTTTTTGTTAAACCATCTCGGGAGTAAGACAAACACAACAACAACAAAATCATCCAAATCGGTCAAGTCGTTCTCGAGTTTAATTTTCCGGATTTTCCTTTGAATTTTTCCAAATTTTCTTTTTTGCTAAACCACCTCGGGAGTAAGATGAACACAACAACAAAAAAATCATCCAAATCGGTTAACTCGTTCTCGAGTTTAATTTTCCGGCTTTCCCTTTGGATTTTTCCGAATTTTTCTTTTTTGTTAAACCATCTCGGGAGTAAGACGAACACAACAACATCTCGGTCAAGTCGTTCTCGAGTTTAATTTTCCGGCTTTCCCTTTGGATTTTTCCGAATTTTTCTTTTTGTTAAACCATCTCGGGAGTAAGATGAACACAACAACAACAAAAATCATCCAAACCCGTCAAGTCGTTTTCAAGTTTAATTTTTCGGCTCTTCCTTTGGATTTTTCCGAATTTCTCTTTTTTGTTAAACCATCTCGGGAGTAAGACAAACACAACAACAAAAAAATCATCCAAATCGGTCAAGTCGTTCTCGAGTTTAATTTTCCGGATTTCCCTTTTGATTTTTCCGAATTTTTCTTTTTTGTTAAACCATCTCGGGAGTAAGACAAACACAACATCAGAAAAATCATCCAAATCGGTCAAGTCGTTCTCGAGTTTAATTTTCCGGATATCCCTTTGGATTTTTCCGAATTTTTCTTTTTGTTAAACCATCTCGGGAGTAAGATAAACACAACAAAAAAAAATCATCCAAATCGGTCAAGTCGTTCTCGAGTTTAATTTTCCGGATTTCCCTTTGGATTTTTCCGAATTTTTCTTTTCTGTTAAACCATCTCGGGAGTAAGACGAACACAACAACAAAAAAATCATCCAAATCGGCCAAGTCGTTCTCGAGTTTAATTTTCCGGATTTCCCTTTGGATTTTTCCAAATTTTCTTTTTTGATAAACCACCTCGGGAGTAAGACGAACACAACAACAAAAAAATCATCCAAATCGGTCAAGTCGTTCTCGAGTTTAATTTTCCGGATTTCCCTTTGGATTTTTCCAAATTTTCTTTTTTGCTAAACCACCTCGGGAGTAAGACGAACACAACAACAACAAAAATTATCCAAATCGGTCAAGTCGTTCTCGAGTTTAATTTTTCGGCTTTTCCTTTGGATTTTTCCGAATATTTCTTTTTTGTTAAACCATCTCGGGAGTAAGACAAACACAACAACAAAAAAATCATCCAAATCGGTCAAGTCGTTCTCGAGTTTAATTTTCCGGATATCCCTTTGGATTTTTCCGAATTTTTCTTTTTTGTTAAACCATCTCGGGAGTAAGATAAACACAACAAAAAAAAATCATCCAAATCGGTCAAGTCGTTCTCGAGTTTAATTTTCCGGATTTCCCTTTGGATTTTTCCGAATTTTTCTTTTCTGTTAAACCATCTCGGGAGTAAGACGAACACAACAACAAAAAAATCATCCAAATCGGCCAAGTCGTTCTCGAGTTTAATTTTCCGGATTTCCCTTTGGATTTTTCCAAATTTTCTTTTTTGATAAACCACCTCGGGAGTAAGACGAACACAACAACAAAAAAATCATCCAAATCGGTCAAGTCGTTCTCGAGTTTAATTTTCCGGATTTCCCTTTGGATTTTTCCAAATTTTCTTTTTTGATAAACCACCTCGGGAGTAAGACGAACACAACAACAAAAAAATCATCCAAATCGGTCAAGTCGTTCTCGAGTTTAATTTTCCGGATTTCCCCTTGGATTTTTCCGAATTTTCTTTCTTGCTAAACCACTTCGGGAGTAAGACGAACACAACAACAAAAAAATCATCCAAATCGGTCAACTCGTTCTCGAGTTTAATTTTCCGGCTTTCCCTTTAGATTTTTCCGAATTTTTCTTTTTTGTTAAACCATCTCGGGAGTAAGACGAACACAACAACAAAAAAATCATCCAAATTGGTCAAGTCGTCCTCGAGTTTAATTTTCCGGCTTTCCCTTTGGATTTTTCCGAATTTTTCTTTTCTGTTAAACCATCTCGGGAGTAAGACGAACACAACACCAAAAAAATCATCCAAATCGGTCAGGTCGTTCTCGAGTTTAATTTTCCGGATTTCCCTTTGGATTTTTCCAAATTTTCTTTTTTGCTAAACCACCTCGGGAGTAAGACGAACACAACAACAGAAAAATCATCGAAATCGGTCAAGTCGTTCTCGAGTTTAATTTTCCTGCTTTCCCTTTGGATTTTTCCGAATTTTTCTTTTTGTTAAACCATCTCGGGAGTAAGACAAACACAACAACAAAAAATCATCCAAATCGGTCAAGTCGTTCTCGAGTTTAATTTTCCGGATTTTCCTTTGAATTTTTCCAAATTTTCTTTTTTGCTAAACCACCTCGGGAGTAAGATGAACACAACAACAAAAAAATCATCCAAATCGGTCAACTCGTTCTCGAGTTTAATTTTCCGGCTTTCCCTTTGGATTTTTCCGAATTTTTCTTTTTTGTTAAACCATCTCGGGAGTAAGACGAACACAACAACATCTCGGTCAAGTCGTTCTCGAGTTTAATTTTCCGGCTTTCCCTTTGGATTTTTCCGAATTTTTCTTTTTGTTAAACCATCTCGGGAGTAAGATGAACACAACAACAAAAAAATCATCCAAATCGGTCAACTCGTTCTCGAGTTTAATTTTCCGTCTTTCCCTTTGGAATTTTTCTTTTTTGTTAAACCATCTCGGGAGTAAGACGAACACAACAACAACAAAAATCATCCAAACCCGTCAAGTCGTTTTCAAGTTTAATTTTTCGGCTCTTCCTTTGGATTTTTCCGAATTTCTCTTTTTTGTTAAACCATCTCGGGAGTAAGACAAACACAACAACAAAAAAATCATCCAAATCGGTCAAGTCGTTCTCGAGTTTAATTTTCCGGATTTCCCTTTTGATTTTTCCGAATTTTTCTTTTTTGTTAAACCATCTCGGGAGTAAGACGAACACAACAACAAAAAAATCATTTAAATCGGTCAAGTCGTTCTCGAGTTTAATTTTTCGGCTTTTCCTTTGGATTTTTCCGAATTTTTCTTTTTTGTTAAACCATCTCGGGAGTAAGACAAACACAACAACAAAAAAATCATTCAAATCGGTCAAGTCGTTCTCGAGTTTAATTTTCCGGATTTCCCTTTGGATTTTTCCAAATTTTCCTTTTTGCTAAACCACTTCGGGAGTAAGACGAACACAACAACAAAAATATCATCCAAATCGGTCAAGTCGTTCTCGAGTTTAATTTTCCGGATTTCCCTTTGGATTTTTCCAAATTTTCTTTTTTGCTAAACCACCTCGGGAGTAAGACGAACACAACAACAAAAAAATCATCCAAACCGGTCAGTCGTTCTCGAGTTTAATTTTCCGGATTTCCCTTTGGATTTTTCCGAATTTTTTTTCTTGCTAAACCACTTCGCGAGTAAGACGAACACAACAACAAAAAAATCATCCAAATCGGTCAACTCGTTCTCGAGTTTAATTTGCCGGCTTTCCCTTTGGATTTTTCCGAATTTTCTTTTTTGCTAAACCATCTCGGGAGTAAGACAAACACAACAACAACAAAATCATCCAAATCGGTCAAGTCGTTCTCGAGTTTAATTTTCCGGCTTTCCCTTTGGATTTTTCCGAATTTTTCTTTTCTGTCAAACCATCTCGGGAGTAAGATGAACACAACAACAAAAAAATCATCCAAATCGGTCAACTCGTTCTCGAGTTTAATTTTCCGTCTTTCCCTTTGGAATTTTTCTTTTTTGTTAAACCATCTCGGGAAGTAAGACGAACACAACAACAAAAAAATCATCCAAATCGGTCAAGTCGTTTTCGAGTTTAATTTTCCTGCTTTCCCTTTGGATTTTTCCGAATTTTTCTTTTTGTTAAACCATCTCGGGAGTAAGACGAACACAACAACAAAAAAATCATCCAAATCGGTCAACTCGTTCTCGAGTTTAATTTTCCTGTTTTCCCTTTGGATTTTTCCGAATTTTTCTTTTTTGTTAAACCATCTCGGGAGTAAGACGAACACAACAACAAAAAAAATCATTTAAATCGGTCAAGTCGTTCTCGAGTTGTATTTTTCGGCTTTTCCTTTGGATTTTTCCGAATTTTTCTTTTTTGTTAAACCATCTCGGGAGTAAGACAAACACAACAACAAAAAAATCATTCAAATCGGTCAAGTCGTTCTCGAGTTTAATTTTCCGGATTTCCCTTTGGATTTTTCCAAATTTTCCTTTTTGCTAAACCACCTCGGGAGTAAGACGAACACAACAACAAAAATATCATCCAAATCGGTCAAGTCGTTCTCGAGTTTAATTTTCCGGATTTCCCTTTGGATTTTTCCAAATTTTCTTTTTTGCTAAACCACTTCGGGAGTAAGACGAACACAACAACAAAAAAATCATCCAAACCGGTCAGTCGTTCTCGAGTTTAATTTTCCGGATTTCCCTTTGGATCTTTCCGAATTTTTTTTCTTGCTAAACCACTTCGGGAGTAAGACGAACACAACAACAAAAAAATCATCCAAATCGGTCAACTCGTTCTCGAGTTTAATTTGCCGGCTTTCCCTTTGGATTTTTCCGAATTTTCTTTTTTGCTAAACCATCTCGGGAGTAAGACAAACACAACAACAACAAAATCATCCAAATCGGTCAAGTCGTTCTCGAGTTTAATTTTCCGGCTTTCCCTTTGGATTTTTCCGAATTTTTCTTTTTTGTTAAACCATCTCGGGAGTAAGACGAACACAACAACAAAAAAAATCATTTAAATCGGTCAAGTCGTTCTCGAGTTTAATTTTCCTGCTTTCCCTTTGGATTTTTCCGAATTTTTCTTTTTTGTTAAACCATCTCGGGAGTAAGACGAACACAACAAAAAAAAATCATTTAAATCGGTCAAGTCGTTCTCGAGTTTAATTTTCCTGCTTTCCCTTTGGATTTTTCCGAATTTTTCTTTTTGTTAAACCACCTCGGGAGTAAGACGAACACAACAACAAAAAAATCATCCAAATCGGTCAAGTCGTTCTCGAGTTTAATTTTCCGGCTTTCCCTTTGGATTTTTCCGAATTTTTCTTTTTGTTAAACCACCTCGGGAGTAAGACGAACACAACAACAAAAAAATCATCCAAATCGGTCAAGTCGTTCTCGAGTTTAATTTTCCTGCTTTCCCTTTGGATTTTTCCGAATTTTTCTTTTTGTTAAACCACCTCGGGAGTAAGACGAACACAACAACAAAAAAATCATCCAAATCGGTCAAGTCGTTCTCGAGTTTAATTTTCCTGCTTTCCCTTTGGATTTTTCCGAATTTTTCTTTTTTGTTAAACCATCTCGGGAGTAAGACGAACACAACAACAAAAAAAATCATTTAAATCGGTCAAGTCGTTCTCGAGTTTAATTTTCCTGCTTTCCCTTTGGATTTTTCCGAATTTTTCTTTTTGTTAAACCACCTCGGGAGTAAGACGAACACAACAACAAAAAAATCATCCAAATCGGTCAAGTCGTTCTCGAGTTTAATTTTCCTGCTTTCCCTTTGGATTTTTCCGAATTTTTCTTTTTGTTAAACCACCTCGGGAGTAAGACGAACACAACAACAAAAAAATCATCCAAATCGGTCAAGTCGTTCTCGAGTTTAATTTTCCTGCTTTCCCTTTGGATTTTTCCGAATTTTTCTTTTTTGTTAAACCATCTCGGGAGTAAGACGAACACAACAACAAAAAAAATCATTTAAATCGGTCAAGTCGTTCTCGAGTTTAATTTTCCTGCTTTCCCTTTGGATTTTTCCGAATTTTTCTTTTTGTTAAACCACCTCGGGAGTAAGACGAACACAACAAAAAAATCATCCAAATCGGTCAAGTCGTTCTCGAGTTTAATTTTCCGGCTTTCCCTTTGGATTTTTCCGAATTTTTCTTTTCTGTTAAACCATCTCGGGAGTAAAACGAACACAACAACAAAAAAATCATCCAAATCGGTCAAGTCGTTCTCGAGTTTAATTTTCCTGCTTTCCCTTTGGATTTTTCCGAATTTTTCTTTTTTGTTAAACCATCTCGGGAGTAAGACGAACACAACAACAAAAAAAATCATTTAAATCGGTCAAGTCGTTCTCGAGTTTAATTTTCCTGCTTTCCCTTTGGATTTTTCCGAATTTTTCTTTTTGTTAAACCACCTCGGGAGTAAGACGAACACAACAAAAAAAAAATCATCCAAATCGGTCAACTCGTTCTCGAGTTTAATTTTCCTGCTTTCCCTTTGGATTTTTCCGAATTTTTCTTTTTTGTTAAACCATCTCGGGAGTAAGACAAACACAACAACAAAAAAATCATCCAAATCGGTCAAGTCGTTCTCGAGTTTAATTTTTCGGCTTTTCCTTTGGATTTTTCCGAATTTTTCTTTTTGTTAAACCATCTCGGGAGTAAGACGAACACAACAACAAAAAAATCATCCAAATCGGTCAAGTCGTTCTCGAGTTTAATTTTCCGGATTTCCCTTTGGATTTTTCCAAATTTTCTTTTTTGCTAAACCACCTCGGGAGTAAGACGAACACAACAACAAAAATATCATCCAAATCGGTCAAGTCGTTCTCGAGTTTAATTTTCCGGATTTCCCTTTGGATTTTTCCAAATTTTCGTTTTTGCTAAACCACCTCGGGACTAAGACGAACACAACAACAAAAATATCATCCAAATCGGTCAAGTCGTTCTCGAGTTTAATTTTCCGGATTTCCCTTAGGATTTTTCCAAATTTTCGTTTTTGCTAAACCACCTCGGGACTAAGACGAACACAACAACAAAAATATCATCCAAATCGGTCAAGTCGTTCTCGAGTTTAATTTTCCGGATTTCCCTTTGGATTTTTCCAAATTTTCTTTTTTGCTAAACCATCTCGGGAGTAAGACGAACACAACAACAAAAAAATCATCCAAATCGGTCAAGTCGTTCTCAAGTTTAATTTTCCGGATTTCCCTTTGGATTTTTCCAAATTTTCTTTTTTGCTAAACCACCTCGGGAGTAAGACGAACACAACAACAGAAAAATCATCCAAATCGGTGAAGTCGTTCTCGAGTTTAATTTTTCGGCTTTTCCTTTGGATTTTTCCGAATTTTTCTTTTTTGTTAAACCATCTCGGGAGTAACACAAACACAACAACAAAAAAATCATCCAAATCGGTCAAGTCGTTCTCGAGTTTAATTTTTCGGCTTTTCCTTTGGATTTTTCCGAATTTTTCTTTTTGTTAAACCATCTCGGGAGTAAGACGAACACAACAACAAAAAAATCATCCAAATCGGTCAAGTCGTTCTCGAGTTTAATTTTCCGGATTTCCCTTTGGATTTTTCCAAATTTTCTTTTTTGCTAAACCACCTCGGGAGTAAGACGAACACAACAACAGAAAAATCATCCAAATCGGTGAAGTCGTTCTCGAGTTTAATTTTTCGGCTTTTCCTTTGGATTTTTCCGAATTTTTCTTTTTTGTTAAACCATCTCGGGAGTAACACAAACACAACAACAAAAAAATCATCCAAATCGGTCAAGTCGTTCTCGAGTTTAATTTTTCGGCTTTTCCTTTGGATTTTTCCGAATTTTTCTTTTTGTTAAACCACCTCGGGAGTAAGACGAACACAACAACAAAAAAATCATCCAAATCGGTCAAGTCGTTCTCGAGTTTAATTTTCCTGCTTTCCCTTTGGATTTTTCCGAATTTTTCTTTTTGTTAAACCACCTCGGGAGTAAGACGAACACAACAACAAAAAAATCATCCAAATCGGTCAAGTCGTTCTCGAGTTTAATTTTCCTGCTTTCCCTTTGGATTTTTCCGAATTTTTCTTTTTTGTTAAACCATCTCGGGAGTAAGACGAACACAACAACAAAAAAAATCATTTAAATCGGTCAAGTCGTTCTCGAGTTTAATTTTCCTGCTTTCCCTTTGGATTTTTCCGAATTTTTCTTTTTGTTAAACCACCTCGGGAGTAAGACGAACACAACAAAAAAATCATCCAAATCGGTCAAGTCGTTCTCGAGTTTAATTTTCCGGCTTTCCCTTTGGATTTTTCCGAATTTTTCTTTTCTGTTAAACCATCTCGGGAGTAAAACGAACACAACAACAAAAAAATCATCCAAATCGGTCAAGTCGTTCTCGAGTTTAATTTTCCTGCTTTCCCTTTGGATTTTTCCGAATTTTTCTTTTTTGTTAAACCATCTCGGGAGTAAGACGAACACAACAACAAAAAAAATCATTTAAATCGGTCAAGTCGTTCTCGAGTTTAATTTTCCTGCTTTCCCTTTGGATTTTTCCGAATTTTTCTTTTTGTTAAACCACCTCGGGAGTAAGACGAACACAACAAAAAAAAAATCATCCAAATCGGTCAACTCGTTCTCGAGTTTAATTTTCCTGCTTTCCCTTTGGATTTTTCCAAATTTTTCTTTTTTGTTAAACCATCTCGGGAGTAAGACAAACACAACAACAAAAAAATCATCCAAATCGGTCAAGTCGTTCTCGAGTTTAATTTTTCGGCTTTTCCTTTGGATTTTTCCGAATTTTTCTTTTTGTTAAACCATCTCGGGAGTAAGACGAACACAACAACAAAAAAATCATCCAAATCGGTCAAGTCGTTCTCGAGTTTAATTTTCCGGATTTCCCTTTGGATTTTTCCAAATTTTCTTTTTTGCTAAACCACCTCGGGAGTAAGACGAACACAACAACAAAAATATCATCCAAATCGGTCAAGTCGTTCTCGAGTTTAATTTTCCGGATTTCCCTTTGGATTTTTCCAAATTTTCGTTTTTGCTAAACCACCTCGGGACTAAGACGAACACAACAACAAAAATATCATCCAAATCGGTCAAGTCGTTCTCGAGTTTAATTTTCCGGATTTCCCTTAGGATTTTTCCAAATTTTCGTTTTTGCTAAACCACCTCGGGACTAAGACGAACACAACAACAAAAATATCATCCAAATCGGTCAAGTCGTTCTCGAGTTTAATTTTCCGGATTTCCCTTTGGATTTATCCAAATTTTCTTTTTTGCTAAACCATCTCGGGAGTAAGACGAACACAACAACAAAAAAATCATCCAAATCGGTCAAGTCGTTCTCAAGTTTAATTTTCCGGATTTCCCTTTGGATTTTTCCAAATTTTCTTTTTTGCTAAACCACCTCGGGAGTAAGACGAACACAACAACAGAAAAATCATCCAAATCGGTGAAGTCGTTCTCGAGTTTAATTTTTCGGCTTTTCCTTTGGATTTTTCCGAATTTTTCTTTTTGTTAAACCATCTCGGGAGTAACACAAACACAACAACAAAAAAATCATCCAAATCGGTCAAGTCGTTCTCGAGTTTAATTTTTCGGCTTTTCCTTTGGATTTTTCCGAATTTTTCTTTTTGTTAAACCATCTCGGGAGTAAGACGAACACAACAACAAAAAAATCATCCAAATCGGTCAAGTCGTTCTCGAGTTTAATTTTCCGGATTTCCCTTTGGATTTTTCCAAATTTTCTTTTTTGCTAAACCACCTCGGGAGTAAGACGAACACAACAACAAAAATATCATCCAAATCGGTCAAGTCGTTCTCGAGTTTAATTTTCCGGATTTCCCTTTGGATTTTTCCAAATTTTCGTTTTTGCTAAACCACCTCGGGACTAAGACGAACACAACAACAAAAAAATCATCCAAATCGGTCAAGTCGTTCTCGAGTTTAATTTTCCGGATTTCCCTTTGGATTTTTCCGAATTTTCTTTCTTGCTAAACCACTTCGGGAGTAAGACGAACACAACAACAACAAAATCATCCAAATCGGTCAACTCGTTCTCGAGTTTAATTTTCCGGCTTTCCCTTTAGATTTTTCCGAATTTTTCTTTTTTGTTAAACCATCTCGGGAGTAAGACGAACACAACAACAAAAAAATCATCCAAATCGGTCAAGTCGTTCTCAAGTTTAATTTTCCGGATTTCCCTTTGGATTTTTCCAAATTTTCTTTTTTGCTAAACCACCTCGGGAGTAAGACGAACACAACAACAGAAAAATCATCCAAATCGGTGAAGTCGTTCTCGAGTTTAATTTTCCTGCTTTCCCTTTGGATTTTTCCGAATTTTTCTTTTTGTTAAACCATCTCGGGAGTAAGACAAACACAACAACAAAAAAATCATCCAAATCGGTCAAGTCGTTCTCGAGTTTAATTTTCCGGATTTCCCTTTGGATTTTTCCAAATTTTCTTTTTTGCTAAACCACCTCGGGAATAAGACGAACACAACAACAAAAAAATCATCCAAATCGGTCAAGTCGTTCTCGAGTTTAATTTTCCTGCTTTCCCTTTGGATTTTTCCGAATTTTTCTTTTTGTTAAACCATCTCGGGAGTAAGACGAACACAACAACAAAAAAATCATCCAAATCGGTCAACTCGTTCTCGAGTTTAATTTTCCTGCTTTCCCTTTGGATTTTTCCGAATTTTTCTTTTTTGTTAAACCATCTCGGAAGTAAGACGAACACAACAAAAAAAAATCATTTAAATCGGTCAAGTCGTTCTCGAGTTTAATTTTTCGGCTTTTCCTTTGGATTTTTCCGAATTTTTCTTTTTTGTTAAACCATCTCGGGAGTAAGACAAACACAACAACAAAAAAATCATTCAAATCGGTCAAGTCGTTCTCGAGTTTAATTTTTCGGCTTTTCCTTTGGATTTTTCCGAATTTTTCTTTTTTGTTAAACCATCTCGGGAGTAAGACGAACACAACAAAAAAAAATCATTTAAATCGGTCAAGTCGTTCTCGAGTTTAATTTTTCGGCTTTTCCTTTGGATTTTTCCGAATTTTTCTTTTTTGTTAAACCATCTCGGGAGTAAGACAAACACAACAACAAAAAAATCATCCAAATCGGTCAAGTCGTTCTCGAGTTTAATTTTCCTGCTTTCCCTTTGGATTTTTCCGAATTTTTCTTTTTTGTTAAACCATCTCGGGAGTAAGACGAACACAACAACAAAAAAAATCATTTAAATCGGTCAAGTCGTTCTCGAGTTTAATTTTCCTGCTTTCCCTTTGGATTTTTCCGAATTTTTCTTTTTGTTAAACCACCTCGGGAGTAAGACGAACACAACAACAAAAAAATCATCCAAATCGGTCAACTCGTTCTCGAGTTTAATTTTCCTGCTTTCCCTTTGGATTTTTCCGAATTTTTCTTTTTTGTTAAACCATCTCGGGAGTAAGACGAACACAACAACAACAAAAATCATTTAAATCGGTCAAGTCGTTCTCGAGTTTAATTTTTCGGCTTTTCCTTTGGATTTTTCCGAATTTTTCTTTTTTGTTAAACCATCTCGGGAGTAAGACAAACACAACAACAAAAAAATCATCCAAATCGGTCAAGTCGTTCTCGAGTTTAATTTTTCGGCTTTTCCTTTGGATTTTTCCGAATTTTTCTTTTTGTTAAACCATCTCGGGAGTAAGACGAACACAACAACAAAAAAATCATCCAAATCGGTCAAGTCGTTCTCGAGTTTAATTTTCCGGATTTCCCTTTGGATTTTTCCAAATTTTCTTTTTTGCTAAACCACCTCGGGAGTAAGACGAACACAACAACAAAAATATCATCCAAATCGGTCAAGTCGTTCTCGAGTTTAATTTTCCGGATTTCCCTTTGGATTTTTCCAAATTTTCGTTTTTGCTAAACCACCTCGGGACTAAGACGAACACAACAACAAAAATATCATCCAAATCGGTCAAGTCGTTCTCGAGTTTAATTTTCCGGATTTCCCTTTGGATTTTTCCAAATTTTCGTTTTTGCTAAACCACCTCGGGACTAAGACGAACACAACAACAAAAATATCATCCAAATCGGTCAAGTCGTTCTCAAGTTTAATTTTCCGGATTTCCCTTTGGATTTTTCCAAATTTTCGTTTTTGCTAAACCACCTCGGGACTAAGACGAACACAACAACAAAAAAATCATCCAAATCGGTCAAGTCGTTCTCAAGTTTAATTTTCCGGATTTCCCTTTGGATTTTTCCAAATTTTCTTTTTTGCTAAACCACCTCGGGAGTAAGACGAACACAACAACAGAAAAATCATCCAAATCGGTGAAGTCGTTCTCGAGTTTAATTTTTCGGCTTTTCCTTTGGATTTTTCCGAATTTTTCTTTTTTGTTAAACCATCTCGGGAGTAACACAAACACAACAACAAAAAAATCATCCAAATCGGTCAAGTCGTTCTCGAGTTTAATTTTTCGGCTTTTCCTTTGGATTTTTCCCAATTTTTCTTTTTGTTAAACCATCTCGGGAGTAAGACGAACACAACAACAAAAAAATCATCCAAATCGGTCAAGTCGTTCTCGAGTTTAATTTTCCGGATTTCCCTTTGGATTTTTCCAAATTTTCTTTTTTGCTAAACCACCTCGGGAGTAAGACGAACACAACAACAAAAATATCATCCAAATCGGTCAAGTCGTTCTCGAGTTTAATTTTCCGGATTTCCCTTTGGATTTTTCCAAATTTTCGTTTTTGCTAAACCACCTCGGGACTAAGACGAACACAACAACAAAAATATCATCGAAATCGGTCAAGTCGTTCTCGAGTTTAATTTTCCGGATTTCCCTTTGGATTTTTCCAAATTTTCTTCTTTGCTAAACCACCTCGGGAGTAAGACGAACACAACAACAAAAATATCATCCAAATCGGTCAAGTCGTTCTCGAGTTTAATTTTCCGGCTTTTCCTTTGGATTTTTCCGAATTTTTCTTTTTGTTAAACCATCTCGGGAGTAAGACGAACACAACAACAAAAAAATCATCCAAATCGGTCAAGTCGTTCTCGAGTTTAATTTTCCGGATTTCCCTTTGGATTTTTCCGAATTTTCTTTCTTGCTAAACCACTTCGGGAGTAAGACGAACACAACAACAACAAAATCATCCAAATCGGTCAACTCGTTCTCGAGTTTAATTTTCCGGCTTTCCCTTTAGATTTTTCCGAATTTTTCTTTTTTGTTAAACCATCTCGGGAGTAAGACGAACACAACAACAAAAAAACCATCCAAATCGGTCAAGTCGTTCTCAAGTTTAATTTTCCGGATTTCCCTTTGGATTTTTCCAAATTTTCTTTTTTGCTAAACCACCTCGGGAGTAAGACGAACACAACAACAGAAAAATCATCCAAATCGGTGAAGTCGTTCTCAAGTTTAATTTTCCGGATTTCCCTTTGGATTTTTCCAAATTTTCTTTTTTGCTAAACCACCTCGGGAATAAGACGAACACAACAACAAAAAAATCATCCAAATCGGTCAAGTCGTTCTCGAGTTTAATTTTCCTGCTTTCCCTTTGGATTTTTCCGAATTTTTCTTTTTGTTAAACCATCTCGGGAGTAAGACGAACACAACAACAAAAAAATCATCCAAATCGGTCAACTCGTTCTCGAGTTTAATTTTCCTGCTTTCCCTTTGGATTTTTCCAAATTTTCTTTTTTGCTAAACCACCTCGGGAGTAAGACGAACACAACAACAAAAAAATCATCCAAACCGGTCAGTCGTTCTCGAGTTTAATTTTCCGGATTTCCCTTTGGATCTTTCCGAATTTTTTTTCTTGCTAAACCACTTCGGGAGTAAGACGAACACAACAAAAAAATCATCCAAATCGGTCAACTCGTTCTCGAGTTTAATTTGCCGGCTTTCCCTTTGGATTTTTCCGAATTTTCTTTTTTGCTAAACCATCTCGGGAGTAAGACAAACACAACAACAACAAAATCATCCAAATCGGTCAAGTCGTTTTCGAGTTTAATTTTCCGGCTTTCCCTTTGGATTTTTCCGAATTTTTCTTTTCTGTTAAACCATCTCCGGAGTAAAACGAACACAACAACAAAAAAATCATCCAAATCGGTCAAGTCGTTCTCGAGTTTAATTTTCCTGCTTTCCCTTTGGATTTTTCCGAATTTTTCTTTTTTGTTAAACCATCTCGGGAGTAAGACGAACACAACAACAAAAAAAATCATTTAAATCGGTCAAGTCGTTCTCGACTTTAATTTTCCTGCTTTCCCTTTGGATTTTTCCGAATTTTTCTTTTTGTTAAACCACCTCGGAAGTAAGACGAACACAACAACAACAAAATCATCCAAATCGGTCAACTCGTTCTCGAGTTTAATTTTCCTGCTTTCCCTTTGGATTTTTCCGAATTTTTCTTTTTTGTTAAACCATCTCGGGAGTAAGACGAACACAACAACAACAAAAATCATTTAAATCGGTCAAGTCGTTCTCGAGTTTAATTTTTCGGCTTTTCCTTTGGATTTTTCCGAATTTTTCTTTTTTGTTAAACCATCTCGGGAGTAAGACAAACACAACAACAAAAAAATCATTCAAATCGGTCAAGTCGTTCTCGAGTTTAATTTTCCGGATTTCCCTTTGGATTTTTCCAAATTTTCTTTTTTGCTAAACCACCTCGGGAGTAAGACGAACACAACAACAAAAATATCATCCAAATCGGTCAAGTCGTTCTCGAGTTTAATTTTCCGGATTTCCCTTTGGATTTTTCCAAATTTTCTTTTTTGCTAAACCACCTCGGGAGTAAGACGAATACAACAACAAAAAAATCATCCAAACCGGTCAGTCGTTCTCGAGTTTAATTTTCCGGATTTCCCTTTGGATTTTTCCGAATTTTTCTTTTCTGGTAAACCATCTCGGGAGTAAAACGAACACAACAACAAAAAAATCATCCAAATCGGTCAAGTCGTTCTCGAGTTTAATTTTCCGGATTTCCCTTTGGATTTTTCCAAATTTTCTTTTTTGCTAAACCACCTCGGGAGTAAAACGAACACAACAACAAAAAAATCATCCAAATCGGTCAACTCTTTCTCGAGTTTAATTTTCCTGCTTTCCCTTTGGATTTTTCCGAATTTTTCTTTTTTGTTAAACCATCTCGGGAGTAAGACGAACACAACAACAAAAAAATCATCCAAATCGGTCAAGTCGTTCTCGAGTTTAATTTTCCGGATTTCCCTTTGGATTTTTCCAAATTTTCTTTTTTGCTAAACCACCTCGGGAGTAAGACGAACACAACAACAAAAATATCATCCAAATCGTTCAAGTCGTTCTCGAGTTTAATTTTCCGGATTTCCCTTTGGATTTTTCCAAATTTTCGTTTTTGCTAAACCACCTCGGGACTAAGACGAACACAACAACAAAAATATCATCCAAATCGGTCAAGTCGTTCTCGAGTCTAATTTTCCGGATTTCCCTTTGGATTTTTCCGAATTTTTCTTTTTTGTTAAACCATCTCGGGAATAAGACGAACACAACAACAAAAAAATCATCCAAATCGGTCAAGTCGTTCTCGAGTTTAATTTTCCGGATTTCCCTTTGGATTTTTCCAAATTTTCTTTTTTGCTAAACCACCTCGGGAGTAAGACGAACACAACAACAAAAATATCATCCAAATCGATCAAGTCGTTCTCGAGTTTAATTTTCCGGATTTCCCTTTGGATTTTTCCAAATTTTCGTTTTTGCTAAACCACCTCGGGACTAAGACGAACACAACAACAAAAATATCATCCAAATCGGTCAAGTCGTTCTCGAGTTTAATTTTCCGGATTTCCCTTTGGATTTTTCCAAATTTTCGTTTTTGCTAAACCACCTCGGGACTAAGACGAACACAACAACAAAAATATCATCCAAAGCGGTCAAGTCGTTCTCGAGTTTAATTTTCCGGATTTCCCTTTGGATTTTTCCAAATTTTCTTTTTTGCTAAACCATCTCGGGAGTAAGACGAACACAACAACAAAAAAATCATCCAAATCGGTCAAGTCGTTCTCAAGTTTAATTTTCCGGATTTCCCTTTCGATTTTTCCAAATTTTCTTTTTTGCTAAACCACCTCGGGAGTAAGACGAACACAACAACAGAAAAATCATCCAAATCGGTGAAGTCGTTCTCGAGTTTAATTTTTCGGCTTTTCCTTTGGATTTTTCCGAATTTTTCTTTTTTGTTAAACCATCTCGGGAGTAACACAAACACAACAACAAAAAAATCATCCAAATCGGTCAAGTCGTTCTCGAGTTTAATTTTTCGGCTTTTCCTTTGGATTTTTCCGAATTTTTCTTTTTGTTAAACCATCTCGGGAGTAAGACGAACACAACAACAAAAAAATCATCCAAATCGGTCAAGTCGTTCTCGAGTTTAATTTTCCGGATTTCCCTTTGGATTTTTCCAAATTTTCTTTTTTGCTAAACCACCTCGGGAGTAAGACGAACACAACAACAAAAATATCATCCAAATCGGTCAAGTCGTTCTCGAGTTTAATTTTCCGGATTTCCCTTTGGATTTTTCCAAATTTTCGTTTTTGCTAAACCACCTCGGGACTAAGACGAACACAACAACAAAAAAATCATCCAAATCGGTCAAGTCGTTCTCGAGTTTAATTTTCCGGATTTCCCTTTGGATTTTTCCGAATTTTCTTTCTTGCTAAACCACTTCGGGAGTAAGACGAACACAACAACAACAAAATCATCCAAATCGGTCAACTCGTTCTCGAGTTTAATTTTCCGGCTTTCCCTTTAGATTTTTCCGAATTTTTCTTTTTTGTTAAACCATCTCGGGAGTAAGACGAACACAACAACGAAAAAACCATCCAAATCGGTCAAGTCGTTCTCAAGTTTAATTTTCCGGATTTCCCTTTGGATTTTTCCAAGTTTTCTTTTTTGCTAAACCACCTCGGGAGTAAGACGAACACAACAACAGAAAAATCATCCAAATCGGTGAAGTCGTTCTCGAGTTTAATTTTCCTGCTTTCCCTTTGGATTTTTCCGAATTTTTCTTTTTGTTAAACCATCTCGGGAGTAAGACAAACACAACAACAAAAAAATCATCCAAATCGGTCAAGTCGTTCTCGAGTTTAATTTTCCGGATTTCCCTTTGGATTTTTCCAAATTTTCTTTTTTGCTAAACCACCTCGGGAATAAGACGAACACAACAACAAAAAAATCATCCAAATCGGTCAAGTCGTTCTCGAGTTTAATTTTCCTGCTTTCCCTTTGGATTTTTCCGATTTTTTCTTTTTGTTAAACCATCTCGGGAGTAAGACGAACACAACAACAAAAAAATCATCCAAATCGGTCAACTCGTTCTCGAGTTTAATTTTCCTGCTTTCCCTTTGGATTTTTCCAAATTTTCTTTTTTGCTAAACCACCTCGGGAGTAAGACGAACACAACAACAAAAAAATCATCCAAACCGGTCAGTCGTTCTCGAGTTTAATTTTCCGGATTTCCCTTTGGATCTTTCCGAATTTTTTTTCTTGCTAAACCACTTCGGGAGTAAGACGAACACAACAAAAAAATCATCCAAATCGGTCAACTCGTTCTCGAGTTTAATTTGCCGGCTTTCCCTTTGGATTTTTCCGAATTTTCTTTTTTGCTAAACCATCTCGGGAGTAAGACAAACACAACAACAACAAAATCATCCAAATCGGTCAAGTCGTTTTCGAGTTTAATTTTCCGGCTTTCCCTTTGGATTTTTCCGAATTTTTCTTTTCTGTTAAACCATCTCCGGAGTAAAACGAACACAACAACAAAAAAATCATCCAAATCGGTCAAGTCGTTCTCGAGTTTAATTTTCCTGCTTTTCCTTTGGATTTTTCCGAATTTTTCTTTTTTGTTAAACCATCTCGGGAGTAAGACGAACACAACAAAAAAAAAAAATCATTTAAATCGGTCAAGTCGTTCTCGAGTTTAATTTTCCTGCTTTCCCTTTGGATTTTTCCGAATTTTTCTTTTTGTTAAACCACCTCGGAAGTAAGACGAACACAACAACAAAAAAAAATCATTTAAATCGGTCAACTCGTTCTCGAGTTTAATTTGCCGGCTTTCCCTTTGGATTTTTCCGAATTTTCTTTTTTGCTAAACCATCTCGGGAGTAAGACAAACACAACAACAGCAAAATCATCCAAATCGGTCAAGTCGTTCTCGATGTTTGTGGCACATCCGGATCGAAGGTCCAATGTTTGTAGCCTTCTCAGTTTTCCGTTATTTGGAAAACTCCTGATTGCCAGCTCGCCTTGGAATTTGTGGACTGTATGAATTGTAGGTTTCACTGAATAAATACACTCGTTGAAAGCCGGAAATATGTTACTTTATTAGCAATAAACAACACACTGAACATTTGAACATTTACAAGAATTAGCTTCCGTAGAGCGGACCGGTTTGCATGCTGCCACGTTGACAGATGAAACGTAAGTGTTTTTGGAATCGGATGCCGGCCCGGCAGTCTACTGCGCACAGTATGAATTCAGAATGCAAGAGAGGCGGAAAAGTTTATAAAGTCCTTAACATACCGCCCGCCTTGGAAAGGGTAACCTTTCAAATAAAACAGTACAGAGTTGACATGTAAAAGCTAGAGTAAAACATGTAACATGAACACACATATATACAAAGCATAATAGTACATGGATCTTAATCTAGTACAAGAAAACCCGAACAATGGGGAGCCAAAAGGCTTTACGAAAACTGCGCTGAACGCTAACGCACTAGTTCACAACACTAGGTAGCGGGCACAATTTGGCGAAGGATCGCTTCACGATCCCTAACACAGTGTTCACTGACGCCACACGCGTAACGCCGTCAAGGCCAGGGTGCAGCTCGGTGACCCGGCCTAACCTCCATTTCAGAGGGGGTAGATTGTCATCCTTGATGAGGACCATGGAACCAGGCTGGAGGTCCGAAAGATGCGTGCGCCATTTGGTGCGCTGTTGGAGTTCCGAGATGTACTCCTTGCTCCATCTTTTCCACACATTCTGGTGTAGTTGTTGTATTCTCTGGTATTTAGACAGCCGAGACTCGACTATCTCAGTTACGTTGGGATCAGGCAGTGACACCAACGGACGACCAATCAGGAAATGAGCAGGAGTCAAAGGCTGAAGGTCGTTTGGATCAGAGGACAAAGGGGACAGGGGTCGAGAGTTTAAGGTCGCTTCCACCTGTGCTAGCAAAGTGCTAAATTCATCATAATTTAGACTAGCGTTACCTATAACGCGACGTATGTGATGTTTGGAGGACTTGATTCCGGCCTCCCACAATCCGCCAAAGTGGGGACTGTGCGCGGGTATAAAATGCCAAGCTACTCCGTCGTTCGCGACTGATTCGGAAATAGAAGGGTTTTGTTCCGCGAGAAAATTGCCTAATTCGATTAACTCGGAATTAGCGCCTACAAAGTTAGTGCCGTTGTCTGAGTAGACATGGAGCGGTTTGCCTCGTCGAGCCACAAACCGGCGAAAAGCCATTAAGAAGGTTTCAGTAGAAAGATCAGCGACCAATTCAAGGTGCACTGCCTTTGTGACGAAACAAACGAATAGACAAAGGTAGGACTTTACTAGTTTAGAACCACGTCCCTTGCGATCCTTTATCATGAAAGGTCCACCATAATCAATACCAGTCGTATGAAATGGGGGCGATGATTGAGTACGAGAGGCTGGCAGGTCTCCCATTATGGGTTCAGTTAACCTAGGAGAGAATCTAAAGCACCGTAAGCATTGATGAACCACTTGCTTGACGATATTTCTGCCAGAGGTGATCCAATATCGTTCTCTGAGATTAGCTAACAGCATTTGAGGTCCGGCATGGAGAAGCCGAAGATGCTCATGCGATACTAGGAGTTTGGCGAATGGATGTTTGCCAGAAATCACTAGAGGAAACTTCTTGTCAAAGGGTAATTGAGAGTTGTGGAGCCTACCACCAACTCTTAGCAGTCCCTCGGAATCCAGAAAGGGATTCAGGGATATCAAAGCAGAAGATTGTTTCACAGGCTTGCTCTGTGACAACAGTTTAAGTTCGTCAGGAAATGACTCGCGTTGGGAGAACCTGGCAAGCCTTAAAATAGATGCTTGCAGTTCATCTGTAGAGAGGGGACCAGAAAGACGATCAGCCTTAGGGGCTCGCGCATTGTTATGAAAACGAAAGCAATAAGCTATAACTCGTTGTAAGCGAGCAAAGCTTGAATACTGATTGAACGGAAATGGTTCAACAGAGGTGACAGGAAGACTCTGAACTTCTTTTTTGAATTCTGGAAGCTCAGCACGAACATGTTTGGAAGCAGGCCAAGAGGCCTCACCTTCGCTTAGCCAGGTGGGACCATGCCACCAAAGGCTCAATTCTTTCAAACCTAAAGGGGTGATTCTCCTAGTGAGAAGATCAGCAGGATTAGACGTTGTGGGAACATGCCGCCAAGTGGCATCAGAGGTGAGTTGCTGAACATCAGCTACTCTGTTGCACACAAAGGTCTTAAGAAGATTTGGACTGGTTTTCAACCATCCTAGCACTATTGTGGAATCTGTCCACAGACCGATTCTAGATATGGGCAAATCAAGTGCCTTTATGACTTGCGCGGAAAGTTTGCTTAGAAGAACAGCTCCGCAGAGCTCGAGCTTCGGGATTGTCAAGGGCTTTAAAGGGGCTACCTTGGCCTTGGAACAGAGAAGGTGAACCTGTACTTCCCCTTCCTGATTCTTGGAACGTAGGTATATCGACGCACCGTAACTATTGTTAGAGGCGTCGCAGAAACCATGGAGCTCTATCTCGACCACGCTCCGACAGAGGACGTGACGAGGAATTGCTAAGTCATTGAGCATGAGAAGCTCACTGCGATAGGTTAACCATTTTTCTTGTATGGCTTTAGGAACGGGTTCATCCCAATCCAGCTTTTCCATCCAAAGCTGTTGCAAAAGAACCTTGGCACCCATGGTGCATGGACTTAGAAGACCCAACGGGTCGAATATCTGCGATATTTCAGACAAGATGCTACGCTTCGTAGCCTTACTACTTGTAGAATTTGAAATATTGAACATCAGATTTTTCCGAATTTTTCTTTTTGTTAAACCATCTCGGGAGTAAGACGAACACAACAACAAAAAAATCATCCAAATCGGTCAACTCGTTCTCGAGTTTAATTTTCCTGCTCTCCCTTTGGATTTTTCCGAATTTTTCTTTTTTGTTAAACCATCTCGGGAGTAAGACGAACACAACAACAAAAAAAATCATTTAAATCGGTCAAGTCGTTCTCGAGTTTAATTTTTCGGCTTTTCCTTTGGATTTTTCCAAATTTTCCTTTTTGCTAAACCACCTCGGGAGTAAGACGAACACAACAACAAAAAAATCATCCAAATCGGTCAAGTCGTTCTCGAGTTTAATTTTCCTGCTTTCCCTTTGGATTTTTCCGAATTTTTCTTTTTGTTAAACCATCTCGGGAGTAAGACGAACACAACAACAAAAAAATCATCCAAATCGGTCAACTCGTTCTCGAGTTTAATTTTCCTGCTTTCCCTTTGGATTTTTCCGAATTTTTCTTTTTTGTTAAACCATCTCGGGAGTAACCCAAACACAACAACAAAAAAATCATTCAAATCGGTCAAGTCGTTCTCGAGTTTAATTTTCCGGATTTCCCCTTTGAATTTTTCCAAATTTTCCTTTTTGCTAAACCACCTCGGGAGTAAGACGAACACAACAACAAAAATATCATCCAAATCGGTCAAGTCGTTCTCGAGTTTAATTTTCCGGATTTTCCTTTGGATTTTTCCAAATTTTCTTTTTTGCTAAACCACCTCGGGAGTAAGACGAACACAACAACAAAAAAATCATCCAAACCGGTCAGTCGTTCTCGAGTTTAATTTTCCGGATTTCCATTTGGATCTTTCCGAATTTTTTTTCTTGCTAAACCACTTCGGGAGTAAGACGAACACAACAACAAAAAAATCATCCAAATCGGTCAACTCGTTCTCGAGTTTAATTTGCCGGCTTTCCCTTTGGATTTTTCCGAATTTTCTTTTTTGCTAAACCATCTCGGGAGTAAGACAAACACAACAACAACAAAATCATCCAAATCGGTCAAGTCGTTCTCGATGTTTGTGGCACATCCGGATCGAAGGTCCAATGTTTGTAGCCTTCTCAGTTTTCCGTTATTTGGAAAACTCCTGATTGCCAGCTCGCCTTGGAATTTGTGGACTGTATGAATTGTAGGTTTCACTGAATAAATACACTCGTTGAAAGCCGGAAATATGTTACTTTATTAGCAATAAACAACACACTGAACATTTGAACATTTACAAGAATTAGCTTCCGTAGAGCGGACCGGTTTGCATGCTGCCACGTTGACAGATGAAACGTAAGTGTTTTTGGAATCGGATGCCGGCCCGGCAGTCTACTGCGCACAGTATGAATTCAGAATGCAAGAGAGGCGGAAAAGTTTATAAAGTCCTTAACATACCGCCCGCCTTGGAAAGGGTAACCTTTCAAATAAAACAGTACAGAGTTGACATGTAAAAGCTAGAGTAAAACATGTAACATGAACACACATATATACAAAGCATAATAGTACATGGATCTTAATCTAGTACAAGAAAACCCGAACAATGGGGAGCCAAAAGGCTTTACGAAAACTGCGCTGAACGCTAACGCACTAGTTCACAACACTAGGTAGCGGGCACAATTTGGCGAAGGATCGCTTCACGATCCCTAACACAGTGTTCACTGACGCCACACGCGTAACGCCGTCAAGGCCAGGGTGCAGCTCGGTGACCCGGCCTAACCTCCATTTCAGAGGGGGTAGATTGTCATCCTTGATGAGGACCATGGAACCAGGCTGGAGGTCCGAAAGATGCGTGCGCCATTTGGTGCGCTGTTGGAGTTCCGAGATGTACTCCTTGCTCCATCTTTTCCACACATTCTGGTGTAGTTGTTGTATTCTCTGGTATTTAGACAGCCGAGACTCGACTATCTCAGTTACGTTGGGATCAGGCAGTGACACCAACGGACGACCAATCAGGAAATGAGCAGGAGTCAAAGGCTGAAGGTCGTTTGGATCAGAGGACAAAGGGGACAGGGGTCGAGAGTTTAAGGTCGCTTCCACCTGTGCTAGCAAAGTGCTAAATTCATCATAATTTAGACTAGCGTTACCTATAACGCGACGTATGTGATGTTTGGAGGACTTGATTCCGGCCTCCCACAATCCGCCAAAGTGGGGACTGTGCGCGGGTATAAAATGCCAAGCTACTCCGTCGTTCGCGACTGATTCGGAAATAGAAGGGTTTTGTTCCGCGAGAAAATTGCCTAATTCGATTAACTCGGAATTAGCGCCTACAAAGTTAGTGCCGTTGTCTGAGTAGACATGGAGCGGTTTGCCTCGTCGAGCCACAAACCGGCGAAAAGCCATTAAGAAGGTTTCAGTAGAAAGATCAGCGACCAATTCAAGGTGCACTGCCTTTGTGACGAAACAAACGAATAGACAAAGGTAGGACTTTACTAGTTTAGAACCACGTCCCTTGCGATCCTTTATCATGAAAGGTCCACCATAATCAATACCAGTCGTATGAAATGGGGGCGATGATTGAGTACGAGAGGCTGGCAGGTCTCCCATTATGGGTTCAGTTAACCTAGGAGAGAATCTAAAGCACCGTAAGCATTGATGAACCACTTGCTTGACGATATTTCTGCCAGAGGTGATCCAATATCGTTCTCTGAGATTAGCTAACAGCATTTGAGGTCCGGCATGGAGAAGCCGAAGATGCTCATGCGATACTAGGAGTTTGGCGAATGGATGTTTGCCAGAAATCACTAGAGGAAACTTCTTGTCAAAGGGTAATTGAGAGTTGTGGAGCCTACCACCAACTCTTAGCAGTCCCTCGGAATCCAGAAAGGGATTCAGGGATATCAAAGCAGAAGATTGTTTCACAGGCTTGCTCTGTGACAACAGTTTAAGTTCGTCAGGAAATGACTCGCGTTGGGAGAACCTGGCAAGCCTTAAAATAGATGCTTGCAGTTCATCTGTAGAGAGGGGACCAGAAAGACGATCAGCCTTAGGGGCTCGCGCATTGTTATGAAAACGAAAGCAATAAGCTATAACTCGTTGTAAGCGAGCAAAGCTTGAATACTGATTGAACGGAAATGGTTCAACAGAGGTGACAGGAAGACTCTGAACTTCTTTTTTGAATTCTGGAAGCTCAGCACGAACATGTTTGGAAGTAGGCCAAGAGGCCTCACCTTCGCTTAGCCAGGTGGGACCATGCCACCAAAGGCTCAATTCTTTCAAACCTAAAGGGGTGATTCTCCTAGTGAGAAGATCAGCAGGATTAGACGTTGTGGGAACATGCCGCCAAGTGGCATCAAAGGTGAGTTGCTGAACATCAGCAACTCTGTTGCACACAAAGGTCTTAAGAAGATTTGGACTGGTTTTCAACCATCCTAGCACTATTGTGGAATCTGTCCACAGACCGATTCTAGATATGGGCAAATCAAGTGCCTTTATGACTTGCACGGAAAGTTTGCTTAGAAGAACAGCTCCGCAGAGCTCGAGCTTCGGGATTGTCAAGGGCTTTAAAGGGGCTACCTTGGCCTTGGAACAGAGAAGGTGAACCTGTACTTCCCCTTCCTGATTCTTGGAACGTAGGTATATCGACGCACCGTAACTATTGTTAGAGGCGTCGCAGAAACCATGGAGCTCTATCTCGACCACGCTCCGACAGAGGACGTGACGAGGAATTGCTAAGTCATTGAGCATGAGAAGCTCACTGCGATAGGTTAACCATTTTTCTTGTATGGCTTTAGGAACGGGTTCATCCCAATCCAGCTTTTCCATCCAAAGCTGTTGCAAAAGAACCTTGGCACCCATGGTGCATGGACTTAGAAGACCCAACGGGTCGAATATCTGCGATATTTCAGACAAGATGCTACGCTTCGTAGCCTTACTACTTGTAGAATTTGAAATATTGAACATCAGATGATCGCTTTTAAAGGACCAAATCAAACCAAGGGTGTTTGTGTGCTCATGTGCACTGAAATCAAGAACACCCGGATGCAAATCGGAATCTGGTATTCCATCGAGAACTTCTGGAGAGTTAGAAATCCACTTTCTAAGTTTGAAGCAGCCTGACTCAAGAATCTGATCCAAGTTTGAGCAGAGAGTACGCGCTTTCTCAGGAGTGTCGGCACCTGTCAGAAGGTCGTCGACGTAGAAGTCCTCCTTTATGATTCGAGAGACTTCGGGATTTGAAGCCTCACATTCGATGCCCAATTGGGTTAAGCATCGAATAGCAAGAAAAGATGCTGAAGCGGTGCCATACGTAACCGTATTCAGGTCGTACGACCGAAGAGGCTCAGCTGAGGAGGGTCGCCACAAGATTCTCTGAAGGGGCCTATGGTTAGGATTCACCAGAACCTGGCGATACATCTTCTCGATATCAGCTGATATAGCGAATAAATGCTTGCGAAAGCGAACAAGAATTGAAAATAAGTCTTGCTGCACGGTTGGGCCAACCATCTGAATGCTGTTCAGAGATTGCCCGGAAGTGGTTGCTTGAGAACCATTGAATACAACTCGGAGTTTAGTTGTCAGGCTTTCCTCTTTTAAGACTCCGTGGTGGGGTAGATAATAGGATATCTCGTTTGAATTAGGGTTTGAAACGGACATATGACCTAATTCAGAATATTCATTCATGAAACTCGAATAGCGATTGGACAAGTCAGGGTTCGCTTGTAACCGCTTCTCTAATGATAAGAATCTTTTCTGAGCGATTTGCAATGAATCACCCAATACCTCTACAGGTTCCTTGAGAGGGATAGAGACAACGAATCGACCATTCGCTTCTCGTTGCGTATTTTGCACGAAATGTGCCTCACAGGCGTTCTCTTCATTTGTGCGAACCTTTTCCTCTGGGTAATGTTCGAGTTGCCAAAACCTAGCAATGGGATCAGAAGCATCCTCGATCGTGCTAAGATTGCACTGTACAGGGTACGCAGAAGGGGGGCCTGTAGGGCCAGAAACAATCCAACCAAACCGAGTCTTTTGGAGGACGGGAAGATTTGGGCCTAGACCAATTTGTCCAATACAAAGGAGCTGCCAGAAAATGGGCGAACCAATCAGAATGTCGATGGTGCCCGGTTGGTCGTAGGACAGATCTGATAACTTGATGTTATCAGGAACCTTGAAGCTGTTTCGCTGGACGCGAAAACTTGGGGTAACACCCGTAATCTCATCGAGAACAAGACAGGATAGGCCAATGCCGTATGAAGTGTGAGGGGCTTGCAGCTTGATATCACACCTAGCCTTGATTTGAGAAGTGGCTTTACTTAAGCCAGAAACAGTAACGTTGACTTCGCGAGTTGGAAGCTTCAACCTTTTACACAAATCTGAACGTATGAAGTTCGATTGGGAACCGGAATCCAACAGGATTCGCACAACGTGAGGCGTACCATCATCAGCGATGAGTTTAGCGGTAGCCGTAGGTAAGAGTACCTGCAAAGCATTCGAACAGAATGCCGAAATCGATTGGTTTAGTTCAACAGGGGTTTCTGCCGACATCGCAGATCCTGGTTGACTAGAAGAAGCATTTTGAGGTTTATCCTCATGAAGAAGTGTGTTGTGCCTTGATTTGCACTTTCTACACGTATATTTGGAGCTACAAAGGCTCGCAAGGTGACCCTGAGTTAGGCAATTAAAGCATACGCGGAGCTCTTTTGCCTTTGACTTTCTGTCAAGAACAGACAGCTTGACAAACTTATCGCATTTGTACAAGGAATGAGATCCTTTACAAAGTGGACACGAAGGGGTACCTGACACAAATGATTTAGAATGTACCTTGGAAGACTTTTCGGGTACAAGCTTAACATTTTTTACTTCCAGAGTTTCTAGAAGATTTGCTGTATTTTGTAAGAATTCCTTGAACTCATCAAGATTAGGCAGGTCAGAACTTGACCGGTTTCTAAGGACCTCCCATTCACGAAATGTAGTGGGGTCCAGTTTTTTAGAAACTACATAAATTATAACAAAATCAAGAAGCTCGCTTTCGGTAGCTAATGATTTGATTGCTGCAAAATGCTTGAATAACATATCGCTAATCGTACGTAATTTAGTTGCAGATTCCTTACTGCAAGATTCAAGTTCAAAAATAGCCTTGAGGTGGTTATGAACCAGAATTTTTGGATCATTGTATCGATTGCACAATGCATCCCAAGCTAGAGTATAATTACCCGCAGTAAACTCTAAACTTTTTATAATTTGGCTTGCATCACCCTGTAAACTAGCCTTTAAGTAATGCAGCTTCTGAATATTAGTTAACGCTTGATTCTCATGAATTAAACTAATAAAAATCTCACGAAATTCCAGCCATTCTGACACGTTCCCTGAATATTTGGGAATCGAAATGGCAGGAAGGCGTACAGCTTGATTATTGCAATGTGAACTGCAATTTGAATGCGTTGATCTTACGCTACCATTAGGAGATCCAGAACGATCTGGTGCAACATCAGACTGTTTGTTGTATTCATTAATCAAATATTTAGCTTGTGAGATTGCAAAATAATACGAATCTTCAAATTCAACTTGATGTTGCATTTCAAATTCTGTATCCTTACTGTTTTCTAAAATTTGCTCATGAACCGCATAATATTCTGATAAAAAGGTGGCTGTATCATTCAATCTTTCTTGCAATTGAATAATCTGAGCGCTAGATAAGAATTGATCTTCATCATGAATTTTTTGCAAAGATTGCACGTAATTTGAGAAACGCGTAAGCTTGCCTTTGATAGAGCCTCGTACTCTTACAAGCGAATCCATAATTGTTGAGATTAAAAACAATTTAACAGATCGAACTAACTTTTCGTACGCCCCTGGCGTGAATTTTGTACGCTTCTGGTACGCGGACCCAACGGGTCAACTATCTGTGATATTTCAGGCAAGATGCTACGCGCGGTAGCCTTACTACTTGCAGAATCTGAAATATTCTTTAATGATAAAACCCTTTCGCACGCCTCTGGCGGGAATTTGGTACGCCTCCGGTATTCGGAATGAATCACGACGCGGATGGCCGTGTACTACGCAAGACCAAATTGCGCCACGAACGCGAGACTGTTTTAACAACGCAAACGGCTCTGCAATTTGAAAATGCAGGGGTTATCGCTAACAAACGTAATAGCTTGGCATTTCACGCAATTAAAAATGTTTATATGAATCATAAACCATTTGTTTACGCAATAATACGCAGCTGAAATTATGCACATGTATAACACAGATGATAGAAAACCAAATATTCATGCATAGGAAAATAGGGAACTTAGGCTTACATTGCTATTGGTGTGTGCCGCCTTGCCGTTTTCCTCGTTGCTTTGGTTCGTACTACCGTCTCGCTTGCCGCTGCAATGCCCACGTGCACGAATCTTGGCGTTGATAGCACCGTCTGCTGTCTTCCTTCCTCTCGTTACGGGCACCGCATGTGCCCTCTTCGTTCCACGCGTTGCTGCGAATTTGGAACGCTGCTCCTTGCGGCCGATTGCATGCGATGCAATACAAAACTGAATATGCTTTTGTACTTGCCAATGACCAATGTTGTCGAATGCTGTCGCTGTTGACTGGACTCGCAATGACCTAATGTGGTTTAATCCTGGCTCTGTAGGACCAATGTTTGTAGCCTTCTCAGTTTTCCGTTATTTGGAAAATTCCTGATTGCCAGCTCGCCTTGGAATTTGTGGACTGTATTCACTGAATAAATACACTCGTTGAAAGCCGGAAATATGTTACTTTATTAGCAATAAACAACACATTGAACATTTGAACCTTTACAAGAATTAGCTTTCGTAGAGCGGACCGGTTCGCATGCTGCCACGTTGACAGAAGGAACGTAAGTGTTTTTGGAAGCGGAAGCACGCCCGGCAGTCTACTGCGCACAGTATGAATTCAGAATGCAAGAGAGGCGGCAAACGTTTATAAAGTCCTTAACAATAATAAATTATAGGAATCTGTAAACATTTTGACATCTAAGAATTCAGTTGTGATGACATGAATGACATTTGATATTTAGGTTAGGTAGTTGAATTCATCATTTTTTAAAGCGCTGCTCATTCCAAAGGTAATGCGATCACAGATATTTATGGCCACCCGGTACATTTAATGGTTATTTAACCAACAAGTGTGTTAATGAAGGCGATTAATAATCGAAACTGTTTAAAGCACGAACGAGCGATAGCGAGTGAGTGCCTTTAATAGTTGAGATTATTAATCGCCCATTAACAAACGAGTTGATTACAAAATGTTTTCGTTGACCGCAAAATCTTTTTGTGGTGAAAAATTTGATTAATACAACTAACCTCCATGCAAAATATCATCAAAACGTCAAAATCACAAAAACAGTTAATTAATGAAAAAGAGTGTATTAATCAAAAACAGTGTATTAATAGATATATTAATCCATCCTTTAAAAAAAACATTTAATTAATGAAAAAGAGTGTATTAATCAAAAACAGTGTATTAATGATGTCTATTAATCCATCCTTTTTTAGGAAAAATAATTCATTAATATTGAAATTAACAAGCGGTCAACGAAAAAAATATATTAAAGTGCATTCACCCAGAAGTCTTACTTCCATTTAAGAATATTTATACTAATTTTGTCTAGATTTGGGACTTGAAATAGTCATAAGAAATTTTAAATTAACTCCGATGATAATAAACTGTTTCGATATGTTAAGGACACAAGCTATTTTGATATTTAAAAAACAGAATGAAAAGAAAATATTGAACTTTGTATCCCAAAGTGCGTTTCAAGTTAATACACTGTATAAAAAATAGCTATCGGCAATACTAAGCGGAAGAGGAAGAGGAATTCTGAAAAATATCTCTGCTGGTACAAATTATATGACGGACAGTAATACGTGTGTGCATCGTTTCGTAGGTCATAACAAGCCTTGTCCGTCGTTACCCACTCAGCTTGTGTTGACGTTAATTTCCGAATCACTTTTAGCTCGGAATTGTCAAAGATAAATTGCCGACAGCGCGTTCAGTTCTCGGAACGTGTTGAACAGTACTTAGGGTAATAACGCATTATTATCGACACGTTGCTCGCAGTACGCATGCGATGCAAATGCAGTTTGAATTTGCCAACATAATGTAAACGGGTCTTGCTAGAAGTAGTAAACGGTTATTTATTGCCGCCGTTGGTGAGATTGCTCGATTAGCAATTCAAAGTGCGTTTTTGCTAAACATTTAAGTGTGAGGGAAATTGCTTTTGCAAAACTAGCTAAGTTGCGTCTTTCCTGTCGAGCGTCTTCGGAAATAGATATTAATTTGTTGGGCGCTTAGTGTCAGCCGAGAACTCGTTTTGTTAAATATTTGTTAGCTATGATGGGAGTTCTCTTCTTTGAAAAATTATTATTTGGCTAAGCCTAGACCAAGCCCTCAACTATCAATTAAATGTCCATTTTTACAACTCGGAAAGACCCCATTATAAAGCAATAAAGACGTTTCGAATCTCGGGATAATTACAAAACCAAAAGGATGTTTTGGGTCTAAGTACTTGGTAAATTACCTTAATTAACTCTTTCTCAACCATTATTTAACCGCTTTGTCTCGTAGCAGCCACGTGATTATATTTGGTGTTTACTGCAGTTCTTGAGTTTTGTGTAATCCAAGAAACTACATACCATAGATTATAAAGGCATTAGCTGTAGTGATCAGTGACTTATTGCTGACTACCATCAAATACATACTTATATCTTTTTGTAGAGAATAACTGTCGGGCATGATAAATTATTGCATTTTTCTTCGAAATTACAAAAAGAAATAACCAAAATAAATAATACATATACAGAAGCAGAAAATGTATACATAATAGGTACTCGGTATAATTAATATTTATGGTAAATGGGCATAAAATGATACTTTTTTTGATCGAACAGACAGTTCACATTTCGAGCGTCAGCAAGTGATGTAAATTTGTGAGATCAAAAAAGAGTTGACTCAAATGTTTCATATGCAAATTTATCTGCAACAGTAAGAATATGTACGATTTAAAAATATTGAAATTGACATTTTAAGAAATAAATATGACAGTTATCACTTGACTGTTCGCGCATTTCATGTGTTGTGCAGGGTTTTCAGCAATATATACATAGTAATAATTGTAATGATTCTGTTATAAATTTACTTATTTAGACAGTAGTGTTGAATTTGAGTTAATTAATTTTTCGACTCACGGTGAATGCTTTGTTTTGTTTTTCAACAACTAAATTTTTAGCATATCTAGCAAGCTGTTGAAAGTAATATTCTGAAAGTTTAATTTGGTATAGTGAAGTTATTTTTCAAAACTGCAATATCAAGTGCTACATCGTTGGATTCTACACAAAAACAGCTTTCTAATGATGGTACTTTCGACCCCCATTTCAATTAAAAAAATAATCAAGTTGGCCGTGCTGCAGTCGTAACGATCGATAAAAAATTGGAACCACGAATATTAGTAGAAAACGTATGTTTTACTTCTATACCAAAATACAGAGTTCTATATATGGCCGTATGCAAATAATACCACCGTTTCAATACTTAATTTACGCACTGTATATAAATAACTAGTATACCCACTTTAAGTTAGTGAGTTAGTGATCATTCAGGGAACAAAATTCAACTTTACTTTCTCGAAGGAGTGAATCAAGTGGTCAGTTTACTCACTGTTGTAGATAAATATTTTTTTCCAAAAATTTTCGTGATAGGTAAACTAAAAAAATATTTTAAAAATTGTTTTTAAGGTTTTTTGTACCATGTGATAAAGGGGTTTTGACATGCTTTTGAAGGCAACCCATATTTTTCTTATTAATTAAAAACCCACTTTTCAGTAGGTAATGCAGAACCTTTCACGTGTCACGTAAAATTAAAGAAAAAAAATTAAGAATGTTAAGTTTTTGAAGACTGGCTATCGAACGATTAGTTTTTTTTTGTAGTATGCTATCGGAAATTTACCACATTGATTAGTATTTTTTTTAAATGCTGTAATATTTCCCAATTATTGGCTTTTAGGGTACAGTGGAAAAAACAAATATTAGGTTATCGAGAAAAAAGAGTAGATGATTCAAAACCTAAAGCGAATATGTGTTACCTGATCATGCTTCAGCGTAACAAAAGAGCCTTGTTTGCAGGTTATAAATAATGTATTTTAATTTGTATTGTCTGTCTTAGTTTTTATGTGACGCAAATTCTGCAATCGAGAAGAATTTTAGTTATCTAAAAATCAACTAAATTATTAAGTAAGTGAAATCTAATAACAAATACGTTACATGACATATTTCCTATCAATACAGTAACGTAGAATAATAATAGTAATTTATTATACAAGACGATAAAGTTAAATTTTATCTACGAGTGAATCGTTTAACGTCGAGACGAAGTCGAGACGTTAATGATTCAAGAGTGGATAGAAATAACTTTATCGTCGTGTATAATACAATGATTTTTTCTATAGCAAGAACTTTAACAATTTCAAAAGAAAATAATGACAGTCAATCACATTTCAAAATGTCAGTAGCTAGATTGGGTTGCTACGATAATACGAAGCTGTCATATTTAATTTAAACAAAAGTTAGAAAATTAAATTACTTTATCTATCCTTGATGTTAAAGTGCTACTTTATCTACCCTTGCTGTTAAAGTAAAACTTTATCTTTTGTTTTGAGTTGATAAAAGTACACTTTAACATGTGCTATAGAAAAAATACAATTTTATATAATTGCTCAGTATTATAAAATCAGATATACAAAATATGGTGCCGTTTAAAATTATGTTCGTTTACGCCACTCTGGTTCTCACCGTGTTCATATGTGTTTTACTAAGTTTATGTTATACTTCCAACCTCAGCTTTAGTACTTCTCATCGACTGATTAATATTTAATACTGTACGTGAAATTGTGAAATAGGAAAAAATCGAAGAGAATAGGGCCTAGTCTAGTGCATGAGAATGTGTAGGTAAATTGGCAGACCATGAAACTCTTAGCAAAATAGTAATCTTAATAATAGGATAGAAACCATAATAAACAACAATTTATCACCGTATTATTATGTTCAAATAAGCTGGTTATAGATATTAACGATAATAGTTTAATTATGAGCATCTTAACGAAACTCGTTTTGTTAAGTGCCATAAGCAAACGTGTATTGTTCAATATTGTTCAATTTTTATCTTCTTCAATACATTCTGATTCAATTTATTCTATGTTTTGTAAAAAAGAGTGCGGTAATATCCATTACCGCACTGCGGTATTAAATCTCTTAACGATACTCAAATTTATTTGGCAAGTAGTCTGTAACACCGATGAAAGTAAATATATTAATTTACAACTATTTACGACAGTTATATCATGCGTTTAAAAAAAACTCATTCGCATCATGTCATGATCAAATGAAGTTTGCCATATCGTGATACATGCCCATTGAAGAAAATGAACTACCATAAGTCATAACTAAACATCTTGATCTTGAACTATTTTCCTAAAAATATACAAAACAATTTTTATTGACTGTTATGATTAATACATTCGTTGTTGTTGTGTACAAACGATCTTATTTTCATTTTTGCTTGATACAATTAAACTTAATGCAGTGTAAACTTTTGCCTGTCACAGTGACAAGTGTTTTCATAAACAAAATGCAATCTGACATTCACCTACAGACGTACGGTAAAACATGACTAAATTGTTTAGCTTTTTTTCCAAAGCCTGCCCTCAATGAGTTGTTTTTTGGAACACACGATAATTATTTACTAGAAAAGTATTGTTATGTGAATGTTACCCGCTAGAGAAAAAGTTTGGCTCACGAGACCGTAGGCCATGTGGACTAATTTTCTCGTGTGGGTAATACCTCGTAACACTACGCGTACAGTACAACAAAATTTTTGTTTGAAATCACAGTACCTGTTTGTTTTAACCTTTTCGATTGCCAGATGTCATCAGAACACATATGGCATTAAGCATTATTGCGTAAACTAAAACTCACTAGTTGAGTTGTAATCAAAAAGTCACTTGTGTGTAATTCTGATATTACGATTATTAAAATCGTTATAGTTATGGGGCGTTTATTGAGAAGTATTTGATAAAATAAGTAATACAACTTTTTACACTCTTATGTCAACGCTTTCTGCATTTTAACGTCAAGTGATAATCATCTGATTGTCTAAAACTGACAATTGTCAAATTCTTCTTGACAGAGGTCAGTTTTTTTGACAGACTTTCAGTTTTTGTGACAGATGTCAAATTTAAAAATTACATTTCTTATAAAATGCAAAACCGTCGTAGGAAAAATAGCATATTATACGTGTGCGGAAAAGCCATTGCAAAACTTTCATGAACGGAACACTAGTTGGCACTCGTGTTCTATCTTTCACATACGTTTTCCAATGGCATTCTTTTTTGTGTTACAATGTACTATTCTTACTTTTTGCTGTACAAAATATATTTTTAATTTTTTTTTACACATACTGCAGTCTATTACATAGCAAAATACAAGAAGGAAAAAGCTCATCCTTCACCTTTTTTTAATTTTTAGTTTCGACTGTAACCTGTTACTGAAATAGTAATTGTGTCTGACTATTTCCCTCAAAAATGTTTGACCAATCAGAGAGGTAGAATTTAAAAATTCCGGCCAATCACATGGGAATGACATCGATAATTTTGCACTAGTGCAAAATTATCAGTACATTCTGGAATTTAAAAATGATTTTGCTTTTGTATATAGGTTAATATCAATCTAATCTAATTTAAAAATCGATATTTGACATGCGCTCGAGATATTACTATTGAAACGATTATATATTCGAATAGGCTCTTTCAAACCTATTTTTCTAAATAAAAATGTCAAAAAATAGTATTAACATGTTTGTTTATCTAATACAAATGTTTTTGGTATGTTTTATTAAATTTTCACCGCTCATTGTTGATACATTTTCGCCAAATAATAATTCAAATTCATGTGAAAAGCACAGAAGCTGCAGCAGCTTAGCCTATTTTGCTTACATTCTATGTTTAGAGTTTTGATACTTATACCGTCAGGAAGTAAAGTTTTCGCCAGGATTGGAAATGCTTTACTAAAAGGCACAGACGTTTTAGCAAAGCGGGCTATCAAAGGAAACAATCCCTGTATAATTTTAATTCTTAAATTTTGATGCAAAATTGTTATAGTTGTTAAAATTGTGTATGTACTTTTTAGTCAGAATTGCATCTTTATAACTCAATTTATTCAAAATCGCAATACATTTTTGTTTTGCTATTTTAATTCTGAAATTTAAAAAAATTAAGTTGTCGATCTATTTCAGTTTGGGTAAGTTTATAGAGCTGCTTTACCTAAGGTCCTATACAGGGTGGTACGGAAGTCCATCTAATAATATTAAGCAATGTTAGACTTCGCCAAACTGAACAAGTTTTCTATTTATGGTTGATTTTATAATCGTATATTTTACCCCCTCCCCTACATTTCACTAGCCGTTCAGCAAGCAAATGCACATAAGTTAAAAGTGAAAATGACAAAAAGGGGTAGGCAAATGTTTAACAGTTTTTGTCTTGCATAAACTGTGTAAAATACGATTATTATCAGTTAACAGAAAAATACGCAGTCAATAAATTAACAACCTCAATTAATAAGATATAGTGGGTTAATGACTCGACGTTAATTAGAACTTTTGTCAGTATACATCTGCAGTTTTTGTCAGTTGTTTCTTGTGTTCTAATTTATTCCATAGGAAACTCAGTTTTAGGGCTGTTTTCGAATAAATGAAAAAGATGTTCAGTTTGATGAGGCGATTGAATTTAATACGTGAATTTCCATAACACCCTCTACAAAGTGGTAATGTGCAAATTTAACACCTGTGTAATTCTAAGTGACTGATTTGACTCGCCGTTTTGATTTTGTTGCGAGAACTGAATAACAATCAAATAAGTCGACAAATCTTGTTCATAGCAACTGTGAACATAATAAGGAATCCTTACAATACTGAAATTAATGAAAATTCTCATTTCTTCGAGTTCTGAATGAAAGTTTCACAACTGAATTTCGACAACAAATCGTCTAAAAATTGGCGTTGCAAAATGTATATCCTCATAAAACTTTTCAAAATTTGTAGTTTTTTATTATACTCTGAGAACATGCTAGAAATGTACTCCAAACGTTTGCATAAATTTAATTCCACTTTCCCCATTATTGAAGTTACACAGCACCGAAGTCACAAGTGAATAGGCTTCTGGCTGTTACACTGGCACTCACCGCTGTGAGACCAGAGCAACGCGTAGATTCATAGATCATGCCATTCCCTGATGATGTAGCCATTATAGCGCTACAGCGCCACATTTCATTTTTTTAATAAATTAGGTTTCACTAGCGAACAATAAATGAAAAAGTGCTAAACCATACATTTATAACAACTGAAAAACAATATTTATGTACGTAACTTTTTGTAAAATATGGGTTATGTATATACGGGTATTTATGTACCAAGATTCCGGGTCCTATTAATAACATGAGATTAGTGATACGGTGAAGTAGTAAACAGTTTTTTATTGTATACAAAGAACAGGAAAATATAAAAATGAAGCTTTGCATCACTCGCAGGAAGTCTTCGTATTAAAAGTTAATTACAAACGTATGTCGTGATAATTACCAGTTGTTTACTGAGGAAAGTCCAGAATAAAATTACACAACTTTAGAATAAGTGTGAGTTTGTATAAATAGCATAGCCCTGTTACTTCAGTACCTCCATTGCAGTTGCTGCGCGGTATGAACGGTCCTCGGCACCGAGAGATAAAGGCCTAAAGATTGTGTATGTAACGGGTGTTCATAAACAGTCGTCATCCCAGTTGCCTTAAAAAACAAAATGTTATGTCTTTGATTAATTCGTACAACACAATGAAACGTCATTGAGTACTGTCATAGCGCATTTTTTCTCAATGTTAATAGACATACGTTTCTGAAGTCAAAACCTACTGGGATGACGACTGTTTATGAACACCCGTTATGTACTTCATAGAAATGCTACTCGCTTTAAAGACACATTTTCTATCTATAGATCTACATCTGCACATGTTAAGAAGATTTACCAGAGCAAGAGGAATGTTTGGTACATTCAAAAACAAACTATTCCGAGAAGAAATTACGATAATAAATTTGCAAAAATTTGTAGTTACAAGCAGGTGTAATGACTTGTCGTGTTAAATATCATTGTCGGTTTAATTTGTTTTGACATATAATCCAGTGGCACTTGCTAATAAATAAACGTTTTAAACTCGTGTTCGCTATCAAAAATGCCGTGTGCTTTCTGTATCTGTTTGGAAGCAGTACAATGCTAGAGGAAGCGGATTTAATTTGAATGAATATTTGTGCAATGAGTCCATTTTGTATCTTATTAATTTTGACGTTGCTTAGATAACGTGTGTGGATAGAATACTTATAAATTCCTTTAACCCCGACACGCATATTATAGAGGCATAATTTCACTGATATCAGTTGTATTATGTAGGTCATAAACACCTAGAGTTTTATAGTCATAAAACCGTAGGGTTTTATTTTATTTATGTACAACTGCTTTGATAAGGACTTATTACGTCATTCATTTGACATTATTTCCGTTAGGTAATGAGTAGTGTAATGAACTTCCATTACACCACTAATGGTGGAATTGCTTTATTACCTAACGGAAATAGAGTCAAATGAATGACGTAATGACATTTGCCTACTAAAATATTTTTGAAAGTGGCAGATCTGACTTAATGTACTTTTCTCAATTTTGAGCAGTTGTAGATAAAATTTTGTACAATACAAGTGCGATAAGAGCATCATTAATATACATGTGTGCTTACATACACGTATATTAATAATGCACTTATCCCACTTGTATAGTAAATAACTATTAAAATACTGCCAAGTTCTGTCAAATTCAAGATTTACAGGTTAAGTTTTGCCTCAGTCTGTGTAAAATAACAAAAAAAAACTAACCTACTAACCTCGAATTTGACATAGACTGATCTAATTATAAATTTATTAGATCTCGCAGTGTTGTCGAAATTATGACTTTTCACGGCTGTTATTATAAAATGTATGTTTTTCGGATATTTATTGAGTTGTTGGGATAACATTTTGTTGGACACACGTGTGTTATTACAAATAATTCACTCGTGAAATTACCCTTCTCGGCCTAGCGGCCTCGAGGGCTCAACTTTTTCCGTGGATTATCCTTTATCTAATAGACTTGTCTGTCCGGGACGCTGTTTTAGCAGCCAAACCGTAAGAGATAGAGAAAAAAGTTATTAAAGTTATATGTTTGGAATGGTCATGTCAGGTCAGGAACCGAATTTCAGTCACGTGATACTTCCGGTTTTCGAGAAATCACGTGATTTCCGTCCGTCCGGCACGCGTTCTATTTGAAAAACGGTCTTTTTGTTTTATTAAATGAGACATTTGTCTAACTGGTTGCTAGTTTGTAATATAACACCCTTATACTACAAATAACTATTTTGTTATACTGCATCGAAAAGCTGTCAATTACGGCAGCGTTTAGCGGCCAAAGACTCCCACTTTTTATACTAGTAACTTTTACGTTTTAGCAGTAATAACTATAACAACAAAAACTAACAATCATTTTCATCGGTCGAAATCAAAATAGACACTCCAATTTGGCGGTATTATCATGACCTCCTCGACTTTTCCTGATTCCTCGATTAAACTGTCATTTTATAATTGAAAAAAAAACGCTTCCAAAGTAGTCGAATAAATAACTGCATGTACGCAATTATGCATTAAGCGGACTTTTAGACTCGCCTTATTTATTTATGTGCCTCGCCCGCTCCGGTCGTTTGCCATAAATTGCGGCTCGTCCAAAAAAGTCCTTAATTTCCTACTTGTAACAGAAATAGGTATTAATAGCTATGTGATAGGGTAGTATCGTAGTTACAGATTAATAAAAATAAAACTCTTAACGACAAATAAATAATGATCTGTTGACCCCAACTTGCATTTTATCTAGATCGTGTTCCTGCTAAATGGAGTTTGTAATTAGAATGTAACAGATTGGACATGTTCCACATACACGACGCCAATAAGTTATCACCATTATCCCCAGACTGCAATTCATTGCGATCCATCAATTCGATCAGGTTTTTAATCGACCTGTCGTATTCTATGCAAAGCGCACTTGATTCATTGGCAATTAAGTGCGCCCGCCGTACTTAGCCATAGATTCAATACGTCTCATAGATTGCATATCTGTAGTGATATACTGCAGTTAATACAAAGCGGAATAAAACAAATGTGATAATAAACGGGGTCCTACACTGAAGTTGGAAAATCGCCCATAGCTATAGCTTATTAGTACCATCTAGAAATTAATTGTAGCATAAATTCTTTTAGAAATTTTGCATGTTGAATTATAGGCATTAAAAGTAGTAACTCACATTAATAATAATAATTGTGAAACTATAAAATAATGTTTTGCAATTGTTTTGGTCAATTTAAACATAATAGTAGTTTCTGCTACTTCTTTTGTTATGGTCATTTGTAATACCTAAACTTACCTTAGCTTTGGGGTGGTGCTTGTTTGTTCAAGTTTTCTTGACGTTCACGCCATTCACGGCACCACCCGGATTCTCATATTTTAATGGACAATGGCCGTGAACATTTACATTTTAAGTTTGTTGTTGTTTACAGTACCATGACTGTGTCACATCACAATAAAATTTTGAAATGTTTGCTACCCAAAAGAGCACACACACGAATTGGTTGAAACAGCTGTATAATTTGATAAATACCCAGTTTTCAGGTAATTGCCCGAGGCAGGGGTAAATACCCAGGTGAATAACCATTTATAAATACCCTACCCACTGGGTATTTTCTCAACCCACATCACTAGTTCTGCTTTCAAACTCCTGGTAATCATTATATATAGTTTTGAGTGGTCCAACACAACTATTTAGTCTCCTATCCAAAATATTCAAATATTTCTGAAATGTGTGGAAGTGGTCAGAAAATCAAAACAAGCATTTGCGTTTCTTCAATTTATAAAAAAGGCAGTAAACCGATTGTAAAAATTACATGGGCGTTAATTTGGTTAGTTGAAGTAGAACGGAGCCGGCTTTAGGTTCGGAAGGTCGTGCATTGTTTATATATACGTTAGTGGGGTTGGAAGTCCCCATCAAATGTACAGTGACGCCTATAATTGGCCTAACGGCTGTTGGCGGAGTACGGAATAAAATAAAAAAATAAAATAAAATAAAATATGCTAACGCAAAATATTGAAAAAAGTTTGTGTGGAAGACCGTTCCATCGTATGTTCATAGACATTAAAAAGGTATTTAACAGTACCCCCCCCCCCCAAGTAAACTGTGGTAATGCATAAAAAACTGTAATATTAGTGAAGCAATGGTATAACGTCGAAACAAAATTGTTCCGATAAACTAGCTCATATATATGCCAGAGAGTGGGTCACAAGCTTAAGGGAATATACAACTAAACCGCTAATTAATATGAGCGTCGATGCAATGCATTATAGAGGGCGCCAGGTTCAAATAACTCACCGTAACAGACTCCGTACTTACGATGTTGAAAATTACTAATACTAATATGTAACAGTAAAGGGAATGTTTTTACTAATCAATACGCACTTATGTGCGAACAGCACACAAAATCTTCTCATAAATAAAATTTAGACGGCTTAGATTAGCCAGGCGGTCGAAACTGACGAAGATAGTTAATCTCTAAATTGAACAGCTACCAGTAATATATCACTTGTATCACGAGTTTAAGTGTTCCACATTTGAAGTACCTACGTATCATTTGTTGCCCTTATAGTACCGATATAACTACAAAGCCAGTTGAAAATGGTAAACCTAGCATTGCCAGTCGACCTCGCAGACAGCATTTAACATTTTGCATAAAATAAAAATTATTATTTGTCCGATATTTTGTCCTTACGATATAGGATGTTGGTTCTTCAAACATTCCTATTCTATTTTTTCGTCTTTTATCTGAATCTGACAAACACAATTACATAATTAACTAATTGGGATACGACGTTTTACGGAGTTCGTGAAAATACGCAAGCAATTTATCGAAGTGTGTGCTGTATTAGGAACTGGGCGACTGGATTTTGCGATCCTTCTACACGGAAAATCGGGCTGCTGATTTTCCCTAAGCAGGCCGGGTGTGGTAGCTAAGTAACAGAGCGCTGCTTACCTTATCTACCGTTAGAAATCGAAATTTCCTACGGTCATGTCGAGCCCTCAACTTTGAACGGAGAGGGATATCCAATGCCGACAGCGATGTAATCGAAGGGTTGCACCAGCACGCATCAACGCCAACGCATAAGCAACTTATCAGCAACGGGGAAATGTAGAACGGGATGTGCGCGCAGATGGCTATGGAATATTCGAACGGAGAAACGTACTTCAAATATGAAATACAATTATCTAAACGAAGGAACTTGGGCGTCAGCCCAAACAAAACGAACTAGAAGGCGGATTAATCGCAATTTTGCTTCTAAAAACTATTATATTCAGGATTGTTCCGGTTATTCTGACAATCTCGAGCAGGGTTGAAACTGCCACCATGGTTCTTATCGAAGATATCTGCCAGTGGCGAAAAGAAATTCGTACGAAGAGGTCATGAAGTTTTTGGAGCCAAAATCATAAAAAAAAATAATAAGCGAAAATTCCAACTCTAGTGTTAGTCACAAGCGTGCGCTTTCTTGATAAGGCTGGCTGTATTGGGCGTGCAAAATGAATGAAGATCGCGCGACCTCGACTGATAAAATTAACCGGGCTGTGTAAAATTAATGACGACCGATTTCGTATCGTAACAACACATATCAGTGCCGTAAATAGAATATACGAAAAGTTGACTGATGTTGTAAAATATGAGTATCATAGTTCGAGGCGACTTCGTACATTAATATTAAAAATTAGAGTAAAATGATCTAAATTTTGGTGTAGGACTTTGGAACCATAATAGTAATAGCATTATAGTACATTTTTGTAGACGACGTTGACATTAGTGGATATTCAAGATGCTTCCAAAGAGTACACCATAAATTAAAATAAAATAATACCACTTAGTAAATATTTAAGGAAATTTTTAAAAAGTATACGGAGTGCCCATTTTATCAATCCTCCCCTGAAGGTTTTTAAATAGGTAACACATCTTACAATCCAGAGGTAACTTAGTGCAAAACTAGTTAGTGTTATTAAAACATATTTTACTTCTATTTTGAAGTATTGATATTGTCGTGCGACCTGCACGAACGCCCTGTATACATCTGAAAATTATTGTGTTAAATTTGATGTAAATTAGTTTTAAAGCTTCCTCTCTTACACGCACAACCTTTTTTCTTAATTATTCCTTTTGTGGAAACGCCTTATGTTGGCTGCAGTCATTGTTAGAGCAAAGATTTTTTTCCAAAAAAGGTTTGCATTCCGAAGTAGCACCAATTATGAAGATGACTGTTGCAATTTTATGGGCACGAAACGTTTGTTTAATAATAGACCTCCGCAAATGACGAAACTATAACTTCGCACTAATCACAGTAATTCTTTCCCAGTATTTATTCGCAAGGATTTTCTATAAAAAGCCTCAAAACGGTGTTCCAAGGCAAACCGTGGCAATTACGGGCGCGTATTTGAAATTTGCCTTGCCAGTATGAACTCCCGGGATAGTTGATAATTTTTTTCCGTCGGTGCGTACAAAGAGCAGTTTGATTATTATGCCGACCGCTTTTTTACAAATAGGCTTATCGAGCAATTTGTTGACCGCGCAGAGATAAACGGGCTCACCTGGAGGTTACTCCTGAGCAAAAACCGCGTAATTACCGGTAATTAGCGACGTTCCGGTTGCCAGTAGATAATGGCGACACTTACAGGACTAACGCACAAAAACTCCTCTAGACTGGTTATAAAATATGAGACAATCCTCGTGAGAAAGGCAACTTGTCCTCTCTTTGTCTCCTGTCTGTCCGCCATTAATTTCGTTTCTTTTATTGCCTTCGCGTCTTTGATAAAAGTAATGCCGACTACAACGCTGTGACTCAATTCCGAAATAAGAATTAGTACTCAACTAGACTTGTGTTTTAAACGCATGAAAAATAACTACTTAATATTGTAAAAAGATAGACATTTTTGGAAGGGTTACCCTTAAAATATACAGCATGCTTGAAAAACAATGTCAAATAAAATATATAAATTATTAGTATGTGACTGGGTGTTTTGATATATTTATTTCCGAAAATTGTTAAAACAAAGTACACACATATTTATTGCAAAACATTTTTTATACGATCGTATCAAAAACACGTTTTTTATACACTGTGAAAGTCTGTTAGCATTTTCTGCTGCAAAAATGTAGATGTTCAAATGTATCTATGATATTATGTTTATATAATCAAGTAGGCTTTGCAGTTTGTTTCAATGTAATTTGACATTTAAAAATAGCGTCATATTATATGAAAAATACGTGTGTTCTTGTGCAGTGAGTTCTCACAAAACTCAATCAATAATTGAAAATCTACGGTACTTCGACGTCAGTTTAATGTACGACATTGTCCTGAAATTACCATGAAACTTTTCCAAAAGAGGAGGCTATTTGCTGCATATCACTTTTCATTAATAAAACTTCTACCGTGTTTGAATTTCATTGTTAGAGTTTTTATATTATCATAAATTAAGTTCTTCAAAATGATAATCGACATTTTGCTCTCACTTCATATCCATTTTGACTGCAAAACGTGTCACTTTTGTGCAGTAGTGCGACAAATTACTTTTGCATAAGTACAAAAAATAGAACAACTTTATAATCGTAGCCAATATACAACGGTTTTCGTTGTTGTTCTAGATAAGGTTGAAATTAGGTTTTTCGTAGCCCCTTCGCTGGGACATTAAATTATAATAAGACGTCTCGCACGCCTTCGTAATACTGTTTACCCTTGTTGTTTACTTAGCTAACCCAGTACACATGAAACTCTCAATTTATTTCAGCTCGTGGTCAGGAAGCGTCAATATTTTTTAAACGTAGTTAGCTGATCTGCACTTGTAGTATTCACGGGGTTTAAAATAACTTCAAAAATTAATGCATCAAAAAGCCAAATTGATTACACAAATGAACAAAGATATATTAATTTTAACGTGCATACAATTTACATGCATTAAATGGAATTTGAATTGAATTCCCAAATAAACCATTTAGCGTACGTGTTTATTTGCCAATTAAGCCTATTTCTTTTCGGTGGAAAAATCTTCCCTCAGCCCGGAGCGAACGCTTATCGCACAGACTGCAAACATTTTCTGCATTGGGTTACCTTAAACTCTTATGTAGCGGATTGGGGTGGCTTTGGACTCTAAACGACTAGCTTGTAGCTCGATCGGCTCTCTGGCGGATTGCTTCACGGAAAACTTGTGGCGCACGAAGCCCCTTGACGGTGACACGATTGTGTGCTTACTTGGCATTTGGCCTGTAAATACTAGCTTATTGTACACAAACACTGAGGCAATAAATCCATTTACTGCGCGGCTTCAAGCCTTTTTTATGTAGCACGCTGTAATCGAAATTCACGTACTAAAACAGGACTGTGTGCGCGTACTTTCAATTATACTAATTTACAATGATTAAACCTAATTAACCATGAAAAAGTATGCAACCACAAACCGGCTTTATTAAAATAAACAATTCAGACAAGGTCAGATTCCCGTTTCAAGGTTTAGGCATGCCGATTGCTGGTGTTATATCGTCAAAGCCCTACCAGATTTTTTTTTATAATTTCTAGTATAATTTGTTATTATTTTAACATTTTTTGTTGAGTGAAATACCATAGTATGAGAAGTATTTTTTTTTGTACTCAGCCAACAGCCGTTAGGCCAATTATAGGCGTCGTTGTACATTTTATGGGGACTTCCAACCCCACTAACGTCATGGCATTGCATGTAACATGTAAAAAAAGTATGTTGTTGCTACTTGCAACTTTCACGTTGCTTGCCAAAATTGCTCACTTATTGCACTTGTTACAGAAATATATTCTTTGGAATTATACGTTTACAGGAATAATATTTCAATGCTTCTGACTTTCAAGTAGAAATTTTGCATAGTTCCGATCTGGTTCTATTTTACATAATAATGTTTGTATTAAAATTTTCTCAGTGTTAGTAACAAATAAGAGTCGGACGATGATGTATTTATGGGGGAATCGTGGGGTAGATCGCCTTTCCCCTCTTTTCCAAAGTGGAAAATATTGTACGAATTTACGTATCGTAGTTCAACTGAAACTAATTGAAGCATCGAGTTAATCTAATCTCATTTAAGATACCATTTTGGTTTTATTCTTCAAGTATAATATCTGTCAATATGATTCAACACCCCATCCCTCCTTTTGAGGTAAAGTCGGTAGGGTTTTTTGCTTTTGAGGCTCACTATTGAAATCTCAGAATCTGTAAGAAATTCAAGTTTTCAAGGTCGGTTAAATTAGAGCAGATTTACAGTAGTAAGTGCAAAGTAATAGTTAAAATATATAAAAAATAAATAAAATAAAGTCGGACTAATTCCTTTTTTAGGTATAGCTTTTTACTTCCTTTTACAATAAAGGAAGTATTGGATTCACCCCAAAAATTCGAAATTCAGTTTTCAACAGATCTTCACGTTTTAGAGTCCCCTGAACCCAAAAAACATAATTTTTTTCATTGGTCTGTCTGTCTGTGTGTCTGTGAACTGTGAACTGTGAACAGAATATCTCAAAAACGGAAAGAGGTATGGCGTTGAAACTTCATATATAAGTTTTGTGTACTATGTAGATGCGACAGCAAGCGTTTGAAGAAAATCGCATAACCGGAAGTAGGTGTTTACTCTTGTGATTTTTTAGTTTTTTTCGATTTTTTCAAAAACGGCTCGAACGATTTTTTTTAAACTTTACATTTTCAGTACATTTTTAATGTGTATTGATATAAGATAGGTGATTTTCCAGTTGAATACTTCTAAAATGGGTTTCTTTTGTTTTTTTTTCTATTTTTTTTATTAACTCCTATTTTATATAGAACACCCGGTATATTATTACATTTTTGAATTCAACTTAAAATTCTAGAGAAAATTTGTCTCTTGAACTAACACTCTATTTTGTACCGTTTTTGTAAAATTTGTAATTTTTGAAAATTTTTGACAAATGCTTAAAAATTTAAAATCAATTTTTTGGCTAATTATAAGATTACTGTAAAAGGAAGTTGTGTGCGTGTATCACACCAGATTTTTTATTAGTGGAAACACGTTTTTAATGCGCCGTTTTAATATAGTATCTTCTAATCTGATTAGATCTATGTTTCAGATTTTCGAAACCGTCAAGTTTTTGTGTATTCTTGGCGCATTATTCAAGCTGTTTATGCTGATTTCAACAGTGTATAATACATATAGCTATAATCCATAATAATACGTAGAAACGTAAGGGAAAAAAATCAAATAATCCATGGTTACATCATTTTGCTCTTTTGAATTCTACAACACGCCATGGAAAACAATTATTTAATTGGTATAGGAATTGTTACTCCTTTTATTGTTTGTGGTTGTATTTCTTCAATTCGGAGAAGGAATGTTCAGGGAGGCACACAATAAAAAAAATGATTAAGAAAAGTTGTTCGGAATGTATAATTATGGCCGTATGCCAAGTTTTGGAAAGATTTAAGTACTTTCACCCAACAGTTATTTTTCAGATAAATTACTGTTACTGTAAGAACTTGTTTTATTGGAAACAGTTATTCTTATAACATTAACATGCTCACGATGATAAATAAATTCAATTTCTTAAGATAAAGTCCATTGATGAACAAAATTACAAATTGAGTTTTTCATACAAACTACAATAACATTAACAATTTATGTAGTGCAACTGCCACCATTTTTATAATTTCGTTCTTCATCAATGAGTTTCATCTTAAGAAATCAACTTTATTTACCATAATAAACTTGAAATTATGAATTACTTTTTCTGATGAAACAGTTTCCTACTCCTTAGGGAACAGTGATTTAAAAACTTAATAAAATTAGTTTTACAAAAAAAATATGATAAATATGACATAACAAATATTGTAATCAGCAGTTTTGTTTAATAGTATAATTATCATGTTATAATTTATGTGGTGTGTCTAGATGGTTTATCTGCCGAGCTCAAACTTGTTTGACTCGCTCACGCTCCTCAGTCAAACGCGTCGGGTCTCACCGCACAAAGTATCAGTTTTACTCCTAATAACATAATATACTAATAATAATCACAAATGGTTTTGGTATGGTACCCACAAAAATAAAATAAAGTAACCGCAGTCTGCTTGGTTTTTTGTTTCTTCTACGTTTCTTGCTTCTTATCTCGACTAATTGTAAATAAAAGTTATGCGTACCAAGGTGGTACATAATTAGGTGTAAAAATGTAATCAAAGCTTCTTTAGGCCAAATTACATTTAAAAGGAAGTTGTAATTTCAGATGTTTCCATTTCATTGAGTATTATCCATTGCGATATCAAGTGTCATCCAGAATTGATACTTTACCAAGTATTTGAGTATTCCCTTTAAATATGAAGACAATCGACCCTGATGTGGTTAATTTTCGTCTTTCTTGATTAGCTCTGTATTGAGAATTTATTTAAGAATCTTTTTAATATTCAGACAGCATTATCACTGCAAATTGAACAATAAAAATCTGGTGTGATACACTCACACAACTTCCTTTTACAGTGATCTTATAATTAGTTAAATATTTAATTTTTAATTTTTAAGCATTTGTCAAAAATTTTCAAAAATTACGAATTCTACAAAAACGGTACAAAATAGAGCGTTAGTTGAAGAGACAAATTTTCTCTAAAATCTTAATCAGAATTCAAAAATGTAATAATATACCGGGTGTTCTATTTAAAATAGAAGTTAATAAAAAAAATAGAAAAAAAAACAAAAGAAACCCACTTTAGAAGTATTCAACTGGAAAATCACCTATCTCACGTTAATGCACATTAAAAATGTAATAAAAATGTAAAGTCTGAAAAAAATCGTTAGAGCCGTTTTTGAAAAAATCGAAAAAAACTAAAAAATCACAAGAGTAAACACCTACTTCCGGTTATGCGATTTTTTTAAAAAGCTTGCTGTCTCATCTACATAGTACACAAAACTTATATATGAAGTTTCAACGCCATATCTCTTTTCGTTTTTGATATATTCTGTTCACAGACAGACAGACACACAGACAGACAGACACACAGACAGACAGACAGACAGACACACAGACCAATGAAAAAAAATATGTTTTTTTGGATCAGGGGACTCTAAAACGTGAAGATCTGTTGAAAACTCAATTTCGAATTTTTGGGGTGAATCCAATACTTCCTTTACGGTAAAAGGAAGTAAAAACGTGTACTTTTGTGACAGATCTATGTTCAGTAATGATTAAATTTAAATTTATATTTAGAAACTCGGACTTTGGGTGTAAATCTCTTTAGACGTTTTTCTATATTGCTTTACCTATCGTTGTTATACCGACCTTAAACGCTTAACGGAACATCATTTTTGTGTTGGAGCACTGCAGTACGACAAATAACATAATATTGCTTTAATGTTTACTATCTTATCTATCTATAGAAGCAGACAATGTACAAAATGCATGTGTAGAAAATTTACATATTAAATTTTGGAGCACTATCAGTAATATTTAAAAAAAATGTGTTGCTTTATTCTTGAATAATTTATCTTTTTCCACTTCAGAGAGGATGGCCAAACCTTCGGCACGTACTTAATAATCGACAGATTAGAAAGAGAAGACTATGGAGAGTACATTTGCACTATTAGCAAACCAGGCAAGACCATCGAGTTAACTACATTAATTTATGAAGAAAGTAAGTAAAAATAATTTTGATTACTGTGACCAATACTAATTCTTATTCTTTTTACAGCTAATGTTACATATATAAACCCAAACCCCGTACCATTTAAGAAGATTCTTGTATGGACTGCCATTGTTGCGCTCTTACTTATTACTATTCTAATCCTAAATCTACAGTACGGATTATTTCTGCGAGTGCAAATAAAGGACCGTTTTAGTCGATTGCAGGAGAATGATGGCAAGACTAACGATATACTAATAGTATACTCGCAAATGGATTCAGAAATTGTTCTGGGGGTTCTACTGCCAACTTTAGAATCTAAATACAACTACAAGTGTGGTTCACGATATCTACCGAGTAACATAAATATTTGTAAGTTGTTAAGGTTTATAGAGAACGACTCAGTTTAATAATTTAATTCTTTTATAGGGTGTACTGATTTAGCAGAAGCCGCCCTGAAGAGCCGTCGAATTGTAGCTGTAATATCTCCTGCTTCCCTTAATGAAAAATGGGAGTGCAATGTTCTGCATCAAGCTCTAAAACAATTGCATGATTTAGATCCCGATTTTTGCTGCATTACTCTTAAACAGTTCCCAACTAGTGGAGATCAAATTAAGAATTCACAAGGTGAAACCTTGTCTTCAATTGTGAGAAACACTCATGTGATACCCTGGGAGAGATCTAAAGACGATAAGTTTTGGCTGTCGCTACGATTGAGGTTGCCGCCTAAACGAAACTGTGAGACTAAATTAGAAACCTCTAATATGAATCAAGAAAATTCTACAAGACTGAATAGCAACTCCCAAGAAAGTCTAGATATTTTGGTGTAAATAATTTATTTAATAACTATGTTTAAGTATGACTTAAGTATTATTATAATTGTTCCATTATATTATGAGAAATATTTGTGTTTAAAGTATTATACTATTTTCTTTTATTTATGTGGTTTTTATTTCTGGTCCTTTCGTGTGCGCTTTTGAAGCAATATTGCGATAATGCTGGATATTGAGAATGAAATGCAATATAAATTTAACAATGAACCGTTACAGTACAGTATGTAATTGCTTTGGCATGTTTTAATTAAAATATCAGGAATTCCACCAATTTCGTTTTCAGGGCAACTTTCATAAGAGTTGTCGATAGTAATTTCAAATGTAATGACTAATGTAACGAATGTAATCATAATTTATTGCATTTTTAAGCAATCAGTATTGTATTTTTAATTAGCTACACAAAAAATGTCAAAAATTGCTGCCCCTGGAATTACAATCGACCATTTAACTGGCAACACTGCAAGCCTTCAAAAATCATAACCACAAATTGAAAACAACATAACCCAATTTTGTCATGTCCAGTTACTTCACATGCGTACCAACAAAAATGTCATCCCTAACATAGCCTGCTGGGAGGAGGAAACAATATGAATGAATTATACGAAGGCATCTAAGTTGTTTTAGGCCATGACACTGACTCGGATGCCAAATTTTCTGCTAGGCCATTCTAGAACACGGTAAGTTTTAAAAATATTCACTTATAATACCATGAGTAGTCAAAGTTATGTCGACTATTTTTGCGGTGGTGTCACGAATGTCCATTGCGCTTTGGTACGATTAGGACGAGTGCGCTAGCACGAGTCCTAATCCCAAGCGCAATGGACATGAGTAGTGATACCACCGCAAAAATAATCTACTTAACTTTGACTAAGAATGGTATTCGAGGGACTATTTAATGAACCAAACTACTTTTTCAAATTAGTTTTCAGTAAATCTAGCAACAAACTACGCAATTTCTATAGTAACAGAACACTAATATTGACTTTTTCTAATCAAAATCGCATTTGTTAAAAATAGTCACTTGAATACCTTCTAGGAAGATATATCCACTGATATTTTTTTGATTGGTCAAGAAACGTCAGAATTCTGGATTTTCATTGGTCACTTTTTGACAGATGACAGGTGAATTGAATAGTCAAATATATTTGACCTTAAAAACTATTTCCACAAGGCAGTTCACATCAGTTGCAAAAATGCCTTTGACGTGTGGCATACCAAGCTGCAAGTCAAATTAACTGCACTGTATTAGTTGTTCCATATATTAGCCTCTTCAAACGTTCATAGAATGAAACAATGGCACAAAAATGGTAACAAGTTTTCAATTGAGAGAACTGGCAGACTGGGAAGATTAGTGTTGTGTGTGAAAAGCACTTTTAAAAATTCGAGTTCTGACTGCAATATCACTAGCTTCCAGGCAAGTTACTTGGAAGAAATTTCTGTTTTAGATGAAGTCAAAATTAGTAGTAAGTTACTTGTAATGGATAATTAGGTCCCACCCTTTAGGAATTGTTTTTAAGTCGAATATTATGATGAAGCAACGCACTACAATGTAAATAGCAACGACTCAACTGGCATGTATTAGAATGACAGGGACAGTGTACTCACTGATTGTCCTGCAACAATTTCTAACTGCTCTAACAGCAGAAAAGTTGTATGTAAATTTGAAATGTATGATCTTCCAGGTGATAATCAGCAACAGTGTTTAACTGCAAACATTTCACTCTTACAGTATAAACCAACGAAATAATTCAAAATTGACCAAACCTAGTAATTTTTTGTTAAAGGTTGCCAGATTGTGGTAGGCCATTCCAAAGGTCACTTTATAGGCCCAGTGTCATGGCCCCGTTGATTATGCACTTTAAAAATATACAAAATCCCAAGACTACTATAGTTGTGGAAATACACCAAGTTATAACTCCATTTCCGTTTACGGAAAGTAAACTGAATGAAAAAATTACTGGAGAATTGAACGTTGTATTTAGAGGTGGTTTCTAAGAAATCTAAAAAAATTAAAGCTAACGTATTGTTATGCTACATGATGCAGGAAATTAAAGCATATGAAAGAAATATTTAAAATGAGCTAATAAAGTTGGGCAGTTACAATAATTGAATCTTGATGGGTATAAAGTTTTGAACATAAATAATGAAAGTAGAAGATACAAGGGTTCTTTTCATTGTGAATCATTTATTATTGTTATATTTATTGGAATGGATTAAACTTAATGGTTGTATTTAATATTTATAAAAATAAACCAAGGTAACATTGACAAATGTATTTGTTTAGAAAATTCTGTATATAGCATTATTTAGAAAAAAATAGGAAGTGTGCATTAAGAATTGTCTCTAATAGATATAAAAAAGTTTGTTTAAAAACAGTTACATAAAACAACTCGAGAAAGCATGTATGTAATTTGGCTATAATAATTTTGGTATAATAAAAAATAGAATCTCTGCCTTATTTTTCTAATTTTGGTGATAACAAATTAAATAAAGGCTGAAAACAAATCTACGAGGTAAAATAAAGTGAAATATTTAAAATGGAAAAGATATTGTGACATCAAGTGTTAGAGGAGAAGCTACAGATACAGTTAATTGGATATAGAATACAGGACATTATACTAGTTGAGAGGATTTGGATTTATTCATACGTACAAGATATTAGAAGAGGATAAACCTTACCAGGACTTGGGTCGTGTGACGGTGACATCCAGAAGGAGCCGTGGCATCCGGCAGGAACAGCGACATCCAGGAGTAACCAGGACAGGATTTTGGAACCAAGGGAGTTGATTTGACCGGACGGAGCCAGAAGGAGGTTACCAGGAGGTAGATCGTGTGACGGTGACATCCAGGAGGAGCTAGGACTGGAATTAGGGATCTGAGCAGTTGGTTTGACAGGTCAAGAGTAGTTGAAAGGAGTCACGGACCATCAAAGGGGTTGCTGTTGGTGAATTGGACATTGAGTGCTGCAGTCTATCGATGACAGGATCCAGTAGTGATTGGTGTTTGCAGTGAAAGCATGAGCAGCTATTAAGGTTTATTAAGATAAGTTGAAAAAGCATTTTGAATAACTGTCAATTTTGAAAGTGATAACATAAAGTTTAGTTAGTACTTACATAGGTGATTTGAATAGTAGTAAATGTCAATGTGAGATACAGTTGTCAGTTTACCTGGTTTGATTAATTTTGAAAGTCAAGTTTGACGTTAAGTATCATTGATAGCAAACTAGATTTTGATGAACCCACCCTGAAAATAAGAGCTCTCGATTTAAAAGCAGTTATCATTTGATACTTAAGACATTACATGAATTAAGGCATAGTTTACCAGGTGAGCTATTGCAGAATATCTAAACCTATTCAATGCATTACGAGGAAGTGTTCAAAAAATGTACGCAAAAAAAGCAGGTAACACTAAAATCAATGGTTTCTGAAGAAATTCCAGATTTTCTCTGTTCGCAAAATTCAATAAATGCCAAGATCCATGAAACTGGTTTTAAATTCAAAAGAAGGTGGAATAGCTGTTACTAGAATCACAAAAACGGGATACAAAGTTAGATATAGGTATTATAGTTATTGCATGATTTTCTTAAAAATACACGTTTTTAAAAATAAAGCAGAAAGTGGTGATTACCATGATGAAAACAATTAATTTTGAGCTCTGTTTAAACTATTACCAAGCCTAAAGGAACCATCCCTAATTATAAAATGGATAACGCAAGTTACCATTTTAGATACCAAGATGAAATCGCTGGTCACAGCTCGACAAAAATGGTAATAACTGCATGGTTAAAACTTAAATGTACGGTTTTCTCCGAGAAGGCAATGAAAGATGAAGTATGGGAAATATGTCCTAAATTACCCCAGAAAATAGATTATGTAGATATGTACGTAGAACATGACCACAAAGTTTTGAGGTTACCACTGTATCACTGTCATTATAATGCAATAGAAATAGTGTGGCCAAAGTATAAAAAATTTTACGAGATTTTAAATACCAAGTCATCCCATGGAGATGTAATAAGTATCTGGCTGAATGCATTAGGTGCTGTTAGCAAAATAATTATGTAAGACCTACAGAAACAGTAATATTTTCAAAGTGGAAGACTGTTTTCAGATATAGAACCTAATATTAATTTATCTGCAGAATATACATACCTGTAGCAAATATAATGATGTAGATTGAAACGATAAAGAAGCTGACCTGCAGTTAATTAATTAAAATAATCAATGGTAGTAAAAAATCGCAGATTAACCCCCTTAAAGTTCATACTACACGGAAGCTCTAAAAATCTTCACTTACCACGATGGCCGAGCTAACTCAAATTCGGCGATATGGTCGTGGGTTCAAACCACCAGCTGTGTACCCTGCAAAATCTTCAAAAGAAAGGAAATGGGCGCCAGAAATCAGATGATTTCGAATAATTTAAGTAAACTACAAATGGCTCGCGTTTATTTAATAACTACTGAATAATCTGTAGTATGGTAATTCAATAATAAATAATCAAAACAATTTGATCACAAATAATGTCATAGTAGAGCTGAGCAAGTTAAATGAAGGTTGCGACACACCAAGAAACCCCTTTTTGGGTTATTCAATTAATTGTAACCACAAATAAATCGAGTGGTATGTATACCGCTGTCATTTAAAAAAACCTTTCTGTTGAGGCTATTGAAAGCAAAAAGCGTGAATGCTCCTTTTACAAACGTTCAATTACACACATAAATTGTAGCTTTAAATATTAATCGTAATTAAATATACGCATTAAGCTTCAAGTATTAAAATAGATTGACTGTAGACACAGTAGACTATGTTGGAACAATCACATTGACCAGCTAGTAAAGAGGCTGAGCTCTGCTGTTTATGCAGTGAGGAGGATAAGCATTTGCAGTACACACCAAGCAACAAGACTCACTTACTTCGCCTACTTTCACAGCATAGTGGGTTATGGCATTTTGTTTTGGGGTGCATCGTCTAGTGCTAATCGAGTTTTTAAACTTCAAAAACGTTGTATAAGAGTTATGTGCAATCTGAAATTCAGTGACAGCTGTAGAGAGTCGTTCAAGGACGAGAACATACTTACTGTTCCTTCATTGTTCATATATCAGTGTCTCAAGTTCGTTCACTCTAATCGGCAAAAGTTCAACCTAAATAATTCAAATCATAACTACAACACAAGAAAAGGAAACGATCTACAAACACCCTTTCATAGGATTTGCGCTACCCAAAAATATGTGGACTACTGGGGTGTGCTGTTCTATAACAAACTTTCCGCAAACATAAAAATTTTAAACTGTGTTAATTTCAACCATACAACAAAGTCCTTGTTGGCAAATAATTGTTTCTACAGTTTGCAAGAGTTCCTAGACTGTGATCTGTTCAAAAAATGAGCGTTATTCTAAATGTTTATTTTAAATGTTTATATTTCAGGCTTGGAATGAGATTTTAACAACTTGATCGCGTATGTAATATATTTATAGTTGTTGTAGCTTTATTTATCAAATCACTATTTGTAAAATTTTATTATTTTAAATATGGTAACGACGATCTCTGTAATTTTTTTTACGTAAAATAAATCTATCTATCTATTAAACTTTATATGTTAATAACAACGGAAAGTACAAATTTAAACTGCTCGAAACTGCTTAAAAGCAGGAAGACCGTCCACTTTTAAAATAGTATGATGTAACACCAAGAATCACTAACCTCCTACGCCCAAGGCTGCTGTTAACTAAAGGCTGGCCAGGAGTTGCTATACCCAGGGGAGAAAGCGCCGGGGATGCGTCCGTAATTGCAGAAAAGCCATTCACAAGCCGCAGGAGCTAGGTAGGACGTTAGCAGGTGTTGAAAATTAAATCGGACGGCAACCTTACTTCCAAGATTAAATTCTCGTGTAAAACTGTCGATTAAGAGCTAAAGAAATGCAATTAATAAGAGAATAACAAACAGAAAAACACCATCGTACCTGATTATAGTCAGCCCTTCAAAATTAATCGTCGTGGCGTAATAAAGGACGAACGGGACCTTTTTAGAAGCAAGTTACTTCGTCGAGGTGCAGGAATAGAATCCTCGCGCATTCGGCCAACTAACAAAGACAGCTGAACGCTGCGACCTCGCGATAAGCCAGCGAATGTTTTTGGGGCTTTCCAGAATCGGTACGAAAAGAGTGCACTGGTAAATTGAAATATTTTGAAACGCAATTGATTATTATGCGAAGACAATATACAGGCTGGTCCTGAAATAATTGGTATGTGGAGAAAACATTCGAGCAAAGCCGAAAAATGGTTTCAAGATAAGCTTTAAAAAATTAACTGCTACTTTTTTACATTAGTAATTACTGTTAACTGCCAGCTGCGTTTAGTCTTTTTAAAAATTAAAGTTCCACGTTGATAGTTTTGTATGATAGTTTGATAATTACGCCTAATCGATTAATTATAATGTATTACAGCCAATTCATTCTAAATAGCATCTTATTTCAACAAACATTGAAATTATAACATTTCATATTCGTTACCGTTTTTACAAAATGTGATTACAAAACTCTATCAGAAAACTGTAAGAAATAAAAATATACATACAAAAGGTAACTAAAAGAGTTACATTCTTATGTCTTGTGACTTGGTGTATTTCCACAACTATACAATCACATAACAAATTAACAGTCGATACTATTGTCTGTTCCTAAACTAAATATTTGTTGGGTTGGAAATGTAATGATTCTAGTTACTTTTATTTTTCAGTGTGGTAGTAGTGCTATGTTGTTTGTTTAAACATTTGAATCACAGTGTATAGAGAGAAGGTGAATGATCTGCCTCATCATGAGCAATCAGAAACGAAACCATTAGCACTCGAACTTACCAGCAGATGGCATCGCACGACATACTTCCAGTTTATGTACAGGCGTATACGAAATGTCAGTAGAAATTGTTGAATTAGCGGTGTAAACTATATATTGGTGAACAATAAGTGCTTTGTACCAAACTACATGTCTGGATATAAATCAAATCCAGAAAAGGTGTCTATGTTCAGTACAAAAGATCTGTTAGGTCAAGTTAATGGAGTCGTGCCATTCTCAGACTTAATCGTTCTATTGATCAAAATGACCGTTTTTTATATAATAAATAATAATAAATGTTGAGTCCCCTTTCAAACAGACATGTGTTTTATTTTATCTTAATATGTAATGATCAATACTATTAGAAGCTGCTTTCGAATTGAGTGCAACTAGCACTGGTGCAATTGACTCTGGGGTGAATTACTCTGGGGTGAGTTGCTTTGTAATTCGAACAGACGTTAGGTTACTCTCGCGTAAAATACATAACCTAACTAATTTGCTTTTGAATTGAACGTTTAAAATAAGGGCGGTATATGCAGCCTGCGCTCAAAATAGATTTATAGAACTTAATTCGTAGTTAAAAGTTTATTGAAATATAATTAAAAATGAAATTAAAAACATTTCTGTTAATTACAGTAAATTGAGACTCGGATTCTTCCAAAAGGCGTTTAAATCTGACAGCTGATTCTAAATAACACAACAGCGCATGCCAGGGCTTGTTGCACCGCAAATTTTCATGGGGCTTAAGGGGGCAGGGAAAGGAAGACTAGCGTTAGTTACTCCAAAAATTATGTTGTAATTCGAACGCTAGGTAACTTGCTCTGGTGCACTCCAGAGTACTCTAATGTGTAATGCGAAAGCAGCTATATACTAAGTCGTTATAGCATCTGTTTAATATTTCACTTTTTTATTCATATTTCAGTTTTACTAAATAATGAAGAACATTAATTTTTGTTGAATGTTGCCAATTACTGTTACACAGAATTAAATTTGCAGTTATCTTTAATTTAATTAGATCGAATGTGAAGGCTTTACATTTATGTAGAATAGTAAGTAGGTACACATACAGGGAATTTTTCTTTTTTGTATACATACAACGTATGTATGTATTGTTGATAACCTCATTTTACCTTGCGGTGTAGAGGCTGGTGCTTTATGTGCTTGCATCTGGCGGTACAATGCTCAACTTGCCCCGGATTCGGGATACAAAGTTGGAGCGTGCCTTTTGTTCTTGCGCAGCAACCATTGTCTGAGGTGTGTGTCATGGTGATGTGTTGACCTTGTTACTCTATCTCTTAGGTCTGTGGTACTGAGTAGAGCACAGTTAATTTGGTGTCCAACTGTGAATGGCCTCACCGAGCCCAATCCCAATCCAATCGCCAAGGCTGCGGAAAAATTCCGGCCCTTGCGGGATTCGAACCGAGGACCTGCTTATACAAGTCTAACGGATTATTATTGCAATTTTTAAATAATTTTACTGCAAAAAGATTATTAAAGAAGTTGCTTACAATCACAAAAATAGTCGAATTTCAATTGTAATGGAAACAGTTTTATTGCTAGTAATTTACTTGTAATACAATGTAAGATAATTAAAATTTAATTGTCTTGTTAATTTAATTTGCATTTTTCTAGCTTTCGCAATTTCTTTATTGAAATGAACTACTGTTAAATGGTGGTATAATATACCCACAGCGTTGCAGCATCCCTCCTGTATTACTGGCTCTAGAAGCGGTAGTTCAAAATGGAAGTCGTAAACCGCAGGATTACCGGTTTCTCTTTACGCCTTAACGAAATGTGTTTTATTTTAGCGATTAAAGTCAACTCCTAAAATATTTTTTCTGAAATTTTGACTTACTCTGTATAACAAATCTATTGTACACAGTCGTCATGACGATGGCCGCTAGTGCTACCATCTATGGAGTAGGTACTTTCAAATTGCAGATTTTGAGGTTATAATTGGTGTGAATGAATAACCTCAAAATGAGTACCGCCAAGAGTCCTTTAATTTTTAATATATTAGCCGAATGCACAACAACCAAAGCTCGAAAAAGTAAAATGGAATTGCCACATGGTGAAGTAGACACTCCGGTTTTTATGCCAGTCGGGACACAAGTATGTCTTCTACAGTAATATATAATTCCTTAAACATACCATAATTGTTGCAGGGCACTATGAAAGGAATGCTTACAGAACAATTACAGGAGCTTGGCATACAAATTATGCTTGCCAATACCTATCACTTAGGGATAAAACCAGTAGGTGTGACCAGTTAGTATTAATTCTAACAATTTACAAATTAATTTGTAGGGTATTAAAATACTAGAACAAGCCGGAGGTTTACATAAATTCATGAATTGGGACAGAGCATTACTAACTGATTCAGGTGGCTTTCAAATGGTGTCACTGTTAAAACTAGCGGAAATTACTGAAGATGGTGTGAAGTTTCAATCGCTGAATGACCAAAAATCAGAAATCGTGTTGACTCCAGAGCATTCCATTGAGATTCAAAACGCGATTGGGGCTGACATTGTCATGCAACTAGATGATGTCGTTAAAACGACAAGCCCCGATGAGGCTAGAATAGAGGAAGCTATGTATAGGTAATATTTTTCATATCAATGATTAGGCGAAGGCAGAAAATACTGTTATTTCAGAACAACGAGGTGGTTAGATAGGTGCTTAAAGGCTCATGCAAAACCCAATGCACAAAATATTTTCCCCATTGTTCAAGGTACCCTCAATGCAAAATTAAGAACTAAGAGTGCCCAAGCACATATGGAACGAGACGTGAGAGGCTTTGCCATTGGAGGGTTAAGGTAATTATGTATAAAATTAATATTTGAGATTTAACCAAATAATTTCAGTGGGGGAGAAAGTAAAGATGATTTCTGGAAAATGGTGCATTTATCAACAGATATTCTTCCTAAAAACAAACCACGTTACCTAATGGGTGTAGGTTTTGCTGTTGATTTAGTCGTTTGTTGTGCTTTAGGTGTCGATATGTTTGACTGCGTATTTCCTACAAGAACAGCTGTAAGGTGATTAGCGATGTAGTCCCGATTTGTAACTACAGTTGTTTGTTTTTAGCGATTTGGATGTGCATTGATAATGACGGGCCAATTGAATTTGAAGCAGAAAATATATAAAAAGGACTTTAATCCAATAGATAAAGACTGTGATTGTACAACATGTAAAACATATACACGTGCATATTTACATCATATTGTAACCATCCATCCAGTTGCCTGTAATTTACTGACTGTGCATAATTTAGCATTTCAAATGCGTTTGATGAAGACCATAAGGGATAGTATTGCTGAAGATAGATATCCAGAATTTGTTGTTAAGTTTATGTCAGATTTATATCCAAACAAGGATTACCCTAGTTGGATCATCGATTCATTGGCTGCTGTTAACATCAAATTATTGTGACAAAAATAATATGTTAGTTTTATATTTTGTTTACTTTGTTTAATCGTCATTAACATGGAAAACAAATAGAAAATCAGCAATAATTTCTAATTAAAAAAATACCAACATTCATTCTATAAGAAATGTAACATGAACATCAATCACATAAACTCGTCAGAGTCATTTCCATCAGTAGTATTAAGTGACATATTTTCAGATTTAAAAAGTGTGCTGTAACTACGCATTTCAGCTTCTTCTGCTTTCCGTTTTTCTTCTGTCTTTTCTCTTTCCTTTTGCTCTCTCATTTCTTTTTTCTTATCTTCTCTCTCTAATCTATCTCTCTTTTCTCTTTCTGCTCTCAAATCTGCAAAAAATAAAGTTTGGTAGGTAATTGATTTTTTTCACAAGAAACCAGAACTAAATAAATCTAAATCAGCAAAACAAAATAGTGTGCGAGTGTAAAGTACGGAACTATTGAAATGAAATAAATATGTTCCCTGATAACTATTAACTTTTACACAACACAAGATCAGACTAACAAAACTGAATGTTATATCAAGCATTTATGACGACCTATACATTTCCTGGCCGAAACCAGGCTGTAAGTTCATAATCTCTACAAAAATATTAATTTTTAAATCAGTTTTTTTGGAAATAGCTTAATAGCATTTACGTTAAATATTTGAAGTGAGAAAAAGGTTTTTACAAGAACAGTTACACCATATAAATAAACTGAAAGTATGGGATACTACAGCCCTGGTTTCGGCTATCGGACAATTAATTCAGTTAGAAAAATATCTTGATGAGTTCGTTAGATTCAACTTTTATGAGGGTTAGTTTCTTTTAGAATTAATTCTATAGCTCTAGATCACACTCATGCAGCATTATTAGTGTAAAAGTTAGCATACCTGGGAACTCTTCCTTTTTAGTCTTATTTAGTCTATTAACAATATCATTTAATCTCTTGGCGACTTTGATTTTCCGAACTTCCTTTTCTTTATGAAATCCAACCTGGCCCACTTCCATAGCTGGCGTCTTCTTTAAATTATGCCACATGGTGTATACCACTCCGACATCATTCATTTTGTTCCCTTGAATGCTGTTGGCTTTAACTAGCTGCGCAGCGTCTTCCAACACTGTCGATGGTATGTCATCGATTGTTTGGCCCTATGTTTTGTAAAATTATACTCAAGACATGAACAACCAGTTAACACTTACCGATTTAAGTCGTAAGTACACATGGGCCGAGGAAACTTTGTCAACGTGGAACCATACGTCTTCCGGCCAACCCCATTTTATTAGATCTTCGTCTGAAACACACCAACTAAGTTATGCAGATTTTAAGTGTGGGGCCGTACGCACTTTCATGTTTATCAATTCCCATAAAGAGAGTGACTGCAGGCGACACGGCGTTACTTTCGAAATAAAATACCATGGTTGTGTTCAATTTGATTTCTACTTCAACTCTATTAAAGTGAGGTTATATTTTAGTAAACTATGAAGATGCCCAAAAATTTTAATTTCTTTAATAAGTTAATGTCAGAATTGGATTTTTGAGAAATATGTTGTTGAAGTATGTTATTTCAGGTTATAATTTGAATAATTATTTCTGCTAAAACTACACGTCCGTACGACCAGGGTTGTCCTTGTCTCTCAATCAAAAACAGTATTGCCAACAGCGTTATTTACCATCCACTAAACCCAGGGGCGGACTGGCAAGAAAAAGGTCCAGTGGGACGTCGCTTAGGTTCCTAATCGAACCATCGCAAAAAATATTCTACTTTGACTAAGAATGACATTCGTAAAAATTCATTTTGAGAGCACATTTTACGTGAAATTTGGATTGTTGTTAGTTCGTTTCCATAGGAGCACCAAAACGAAAAATTATAATAACTGTGATCACATTCAAAATGGCAAACAATTATGTCGCCAGGATCACTAGTGGTTATGTCTAAAAATTATGCCGCTTGGAACCACTACTGGTTGTGTCGATAAAAGATCCCATAGACAAATGGAATATGGTACATAACTAGGGTGACCACCTTTCAATTTATACAAACCCTGAGATCCTTTGTAAGTAAAAAAAAGTTTTCTTCAATGAGAAATACAGAATGTATATAAAAAACATTAAGCGAGCAAATAAGAACCGTGTTTTTATTCATTTCTATTAATGGTTATATAAGTACTGTAATGTAAAAACAAAAATACAAATCGACGAAACAGAAATTAATACTAATACTAGAAATAATAAAAATAGGAACTGAGTTGAGGAAAATTAGAATTTGCAATACCTCATCTAGAGATATATTTTCAAACAAATTTTCGTCTAATTTATATAAAACTTCATTCAAGACCGTTAACTCATCATAAAGTTCATATTCGTTAATATTTTGACGTGAGAAATTAACTAATTTAATAACTTCGGTGTAGGAAATGGACCGGTTTTCTTTTATATTTATCGCAGGAAAATATCTAAAGTTGTCTCGCAATCTGTTGCTCAGCTTGAGTCTTAATTGCTCCATGATGGGATGAACTTCTGAGCTTGTAAACGAGTTGCTTTCTAACTGCAGAAGGGTACCATTAAGCATTGTCATGTGATGATGTACGAAATAAATGAAACATTCGGGAAAACTTAAACGTCCAATCAAATCTTCTTCCAATTCGTTTTCTGGGCTTTTAATAAAATCCCAAACCACCTTGTTGCAATTTTCTTCTCCTGCTTCCAGAAAGTAGGATTTTACAGCAGGCCAAGACAAAATTAACCTTTCAAGGGCTGCGAATAGAGATAACCACCTGGTGACATCGTGTCTCAATATTTTTTCGTATTCCAGAAATTCATAGCATTCTTTCAGCTTACTGTTTCTCTTCGCTGAATTGGAAAACTCCGCGTAAACTTTTAATATTAGATTTTCGACGTCGAATGATAGCGCCTTGCAGGCATTTCTTCCAGCATTGTGAATTACGTGGCAGTTGCAGTTGGCCTTCAGAATAGCTTGATTTTCAGCTGTTAGTTTCTGAAAAACTGAATTGTGAATTCCGAAATTTACGGAGGCGTTATCGGCACTATAATTATGCACTGACAGATTCAATGGTAAGACCACACTTGGGTAATGGGCTTTTTATCTCTTTCACAATCGATTTTGAGCTTTCATCGCTATTTTCATAGAAATCTATGAGTTTAGTTTGTAGGCCTGAGTCAAGATTAAAATATCGAACTGCAATTGGGAAAAGTTTTTGATTGCCTTTGTTGGATGCATCGCATGCTATTGAAAATGGTATCGGATTGTTGCTTTTAGCACCAAGTTTTAGGAGGCAATCTTCTATAGACTTTGGGCCCAACACATTTTCAACAATTGCCTGGCTTTTAGTTCGGCCGCAATGTACCTTTTTGGCTAACCTGGAATCTTTGTTAACAAAACTGTTGAGTTTGATGCCGCAAACTTCTATCACTGTCACCCAGTTCTCGTCAGATGACATTTTTTTTGCATAAATGTTGTCCGAAGTTGGTTAGAGGCTTGACTGCTGGTCCAACTTTGATGTTTTTGGCTGTTCAAGTGTGTTTTTAATGCCTTTTCCCCATCGTGCGCTTGACGGTAAACTGAATATTGCATGTTCGACATTTTACTGTATGCGAGTTAATTTTCAAAATTCAATTTTTATGTAAATCATGGTGAACCCAATTATCTTAGAAAATGCAGAAAAATTTCCCCTTTTTGGAGTGGAAGTGGAAGGACCTGCTTTTGCTTCGTCATTAATTTTCTTCCTAGTTTCCTTCAGTAGTAGAAGAAACTTAAAAATTAGAAACATGAAATCACAAAATAAAATTATATTTAATCAATTACCAAACATCTATATCTATAAGTTGTTTAAATGTGTAAATATCATTCATCTTGTGTTTTGTGTTTGTTAAAATGATTTGTATACTTACTTATGGTGTCGCCTAAACACGGAATGTTATTTCATCTGCATGTATTTAAAATAATACATCAACACAAGCAGTCACCATTCAGCTTTCACTATAGTTGCACTAACTCGGATTACCGGCTCCTCCAGGCTAATATGCAGCTATTCGGTTTTGCTCGCTTGCGAAATCGCAGACAGGCCATTAAGATAAATAGAAGAGATATATTATACTTTTGATTACAATACAATCAAAGATTATACGATCGCGCCGTGCACGAAATTTGCAGCGATTTTATTTTTATTAATATAACCTGAAAGGAATGTTAGACATTATTTCAAAAGTAGCGTAACCCGGAGATATTATAACAAAACCCGGAGCCCGGAGATCGGGTGTTGAAACCCTGAGACTCCGGGTAAAACCCGGAGAGGTGGTCACCCTATAACAGGGGTGACGAACCTTTATTGATCTACGTGCCATTTTTTCTAAAGAAATGGTTAATGAGGCCATGACGTGCCATCAAATAATGCCAGGTCGAAATAGGTTAAAAATACATATTCCTAGGTACATAACCGAGCTAAAAGGCGAGAGCTGAAGAAGACTAACCTGGAGGTGGCAGACAGCCTGGAGTGCCGTGCAAACAACGAAAGTGGGCCCCAAAAATTCCGCAAGAGCGTAGTAAACGTAAGGATTGCAACCATATATAATTATCCTAACGTTCAGTGGGCTTTCGTTGCTTCCAAATTCTCCCTCGCAAATGAACCAAGCTATAATTAAGCTGGTGAAGCACGAAGACGAGGGACAACCAACTTATTCAAACGAAGGCTGGGATGGAAAAGGTCGATAAATACTACCAGACGCAATTCAACCAGGTTATCAAAATTTTCCAAAAATTGGAAAAGGACCACCACAAAAACTATTGAAATGCAGAGTGGTCTAAATTGATAGCAACATAGCTGTAATTTGCTGAAAAATGTTATCACAAGATGAAAACAGGGTTGCCTAGCTACGTAGGGGAAAATTTATTCAATATTTAAAAATAAATGTGAATAGGGCTGCCTAACGATCCAGGGGAGAACTTACAAAATAAATGCTTAAAGTAAAATCCAACTAGTCATTTCAAATACTGCATATGAACTACAAATTAAGCGTAACAGCGCCCCCCTCGCCGTTCCTTCGCGTCGCCCGCGCTAGCTCACTCCGTAGCTCACTCCCATCCGTTCGGTCAGAAATTCGCGCGAAATCTACCTATCTCTGTCGCGCAGTCTGTTGCCGTTCCGGCACAGGTAGCCTTGTTCACAATGAACTTTGTTACTAAGACCTCAAATGTAGACGAAAAAATAAATTGTTTCGATGAGGTACCTAAATTCCTTAATTAAGGCCGTGCCTAAATTATTTTGCCGCGTGCCATTGGTTCGCCACCCATGCCCTATAAAATAACGCGTCATCACAGAGACCGCAGAGAAACATCTAAGAAAACAGAAACACAAAAAGGGAATGGATCACTGACGAGGTCCTGAGCCTTATGGAACAAAGGAGTCTTGTAAGAATAAAGACCAAGTCAAATACCGTGAGACAGACAGTAAAGATATCAGAATAAACAAACACTAAGGTTAAGATAGAAGACAGCCTCACGGATGCCATATAAATTCAAGAGGGTGTACGTCAGAGGTGTGTGCTTTGTCCTACACTATTTAACATCTACTCAGGAATAATTGTTCAAGAAGCAATGGATCATAGTAGAGTGCTTTATTAACCAGGCAAGCTTATCCCACTAGATTTTGTGTCACAGGGATTTTAGCGCCAAGCCGTTGGCTGCGCTGACCGGTAACCGTGCATTCTGTCGTCTGTCAACCAAGCAAGACTAGAAACCATTGGAGTAAGTACTGCTCGATCCAGACGAACAATGCATGCTGGTTTAAATCTTGGTGCATTCCATTGCGATGCTAATTATAATTACAGTCTTCATCCAAGTGCGGTTATTTAATAGTAGATTATGCAATAAGGGAGAGAAATTGCACTGAAGCAAAATAGCATTCTCTCCGAGTTGCATATACTATTTTTTTCACGTTGCAGAAAGATTAAAAACGAAAAACCCGTTTTTTTAAACGTTATTTATTGACATTTCAGTTGCAATTATTTTAAAATTAGTAACCTATGGTAAATTTTAAAGTTGGTAGCACTGTAAGTCATTATGACAAGAACTCATAAATATGTCATATTCGAGGTTAGCAGGTTAGTTTTTGCGTCAGTTTGTGTCAAAACTGACGCAAAACCTAACCTGATAACCTCGAATTTGGCATAATTGTTGTGTCAGTCATAATGAAAACTCCCTAGGGAAATTTTTGTTTTATTTAGTCTCTAGGGAGCAAATGTTCTACTTCTGTCACAATTTTGATGCTATAGAAACGGACTTCTACTCCCGGTCGTGGAAAAATCTATATACAGTGTGTAGGTGTTGTTCTGTGCTGTCAACTGTATCTGTCAGTTCTATCGAGTTCTGTAGAGCCCTTTATAATACAAGCAGACGCATGTCGCACAAGTTGCATAACACTTTGCATCCATATATTTAATAGCTATTTAAGTAACAAGGAATGTAAGGCCCTATTAACATTTGAGGTAGGCAAGTACAAGCCAAGACGAAGTCGCGGCTTGTTGCCTGCCGAAAATGTTAATAGGCGATACATTCCGAGTTATCTTATTATATTTTTCCCGCTGCATATCGAAATTTTCCTAGATTTTTGAAAAAATCGTTTGGTTTGCCACCTGTCACCAGGATTAGTTTTCGTGAGTCGTGTTACCTGTGAGTGTCACATGTCAATTAAACACTTGCAATTTATAAACAAAACGTCTAAATCTGCATCTTGCTTTGCTAATTTTATTATCCTAGGAACCTAATAATAATATTAAGTTCCGTTGTCAAGAAAAAGCAGCAAACAAATATAATCACCGACTTACACGTTTTGTTACTAAGGCTGTATCACTGACTTACATGATCAGCAGCGGGAAAAGAACTATATTGTTAGCGGCTATGAGTGGGGAGGTCACGAAGGAAGTGAGACTGACAATCAACTCTTCAATGTATACGGTGAACTGCGCGTCAGCGTCGTCCGCGAGATGGGAGAAGAGAACCTCCCAGTCAAGTTTAAAATTCGCTTCTAAAGGCGGAGTTCGAATTCTTACGCATGCGCACGAGACGCTTTATACTCAGAGTGAGACTATGTCGGCGCCGTTTTTTTTCTGCCGTTCCGAGGGCGTGCTAGCAATATAGTAAGTAATACATATATGTTTGCATCGCAGTACTTTCGCGTTTACATGTTGGTGGCCGTGATGCAACCAAAACATGTATGTTCTGTGCAAAACATAACCCTACAACGTCAAACAGTTCACTCGTTGTGGGTTATATTCATTTTTGAATGAACTATTTACGGTCTTTTCTGTTTTTCAGATTTCAAAATCTTCGAGCAGGACCGGTTGTTCAGCCTCGAATTAGTACTATTAAACGTATAGACATTAACGTATCTTCATTTTCTGAAAAGTAACTATTTTTTTTGAATTTGCCGCTTTTATTATGTGATTCAATATTGCTGACAAGCATGCTCGTATTATAGAGGTGCTTTAGAGTTCTGTCACTCGTCACTGTTGTTTGAACTAAGGTACTATTAAAGTTCTCTAGTTTGAACCATGTGCGTGTTAGTTAAGAGTGTTTTCGTTTCGATTTTTCTGCTTTCTTTTTATTTGTTTAAAAACCAATCTTTTTTAAGACGGATAAAATTAAATGACATGATCGTTGTTTTTCTGACTTACCGTATGCTGTTTGGAAAGCAATTAGAATTTGAATTTGCCGCCACTTTCAGTAACTCAAAATGGCGGACGAGCTTGCTCGTATAAATATAGTACCTTAGATCATAGTGTCGTAGGTGTAAAGATAAATGGCGAAATAATTAATAAATATTAGATTTGCTAATGACACTGTAGTCATCGCAAATAGTATGACAGAACTTCAACGTATATTGAATAATATCAACCGTGTTAGTAAGGAATATGGTCTAAAGCTAAATATTGCGAAAAAGTATATTAAAATACAAGTTGCAGAAGGCATCTATTCAAGCTCGAATTCGAAATTCCAAAACGAGCTGCATAGCGGTGAGTTGATGAACAAATGAGTGCTTGAAGGTCCTTCTGCAACGAGTGTTTTATACTATTTTTTCTATTTTGCGGATTTATACCATTTTTTACATTAAAAAATAAAAATGTTTTCTATTTTGCGTTTAGAATAACTCCATTCTAGTACCCAAATGACGTCATTTGGGTGCTAGAATGGAGTTACTCTAAACGCAAAATAGAAAAACGAGGTATATGGTCGGCAGCAACAACATTCCACCGCCGGACATATTTACCTTAGATAACGGATAACGTCCCCATAGAAAAATATACTTACCTTGGCACGGTGGTACATGCAGACTGGCATGTCAGTAGAATTTCCTAGCCGAATAGAAAGAGTTCGATTGGCATTTGTAAAGATGGGGAATCTGTTTGTTAGCAGAGATGTGATCCTGCCCCTAAAAATTCGAATGCTGCATTGCTATATTTTTTCGGTTCTATTTTATGGTGTAAGCCTGGACAATCACTGATATGTTACTCAGAAAATTAGAAGCATTTGTGACGTGGTTATATCGGCGCATTATTCGTATATCATGGACCGACCATATCTCAAACAATGAAGAATTGAGAAGGATGCAAAAGAACGAGAAAGTTGCATTTACTATCAAACAACGAAAGCTTCAGTATCTTGGTCTTGCCATGAGGAACAATATATATCGTATAGTACCATTAATACTGCAGGGCAAGGTAGAAGGTAGAAGAGGACCGGACAGAAGGAGACATTCGTGGCTACACAATCTACGGAAATGGTTCGGACAAACTTTTACTCAACTTTTTAGGAAAGCTGCCTGTAGAGTTAAAGTTGCCATCCTAATTTCTAACGTACGAAACGAATACGAAAAGTGAAGAATAAGAATGGAATTGAGGGCACATAATAGTTATTTATGTATCAAGGGCTGTAATCGTGATTATGCACTTGGTGCATACAATGTTTTATTTTATTTTGGTTCTCAAAATGGACAAAATTGAAGGGTTCAGCATATTGGCAACAGGTTATTACGTCATCGTTGTGCTGGCGCTGTGAATTTTTGATGGTTTTTATGTAGGTTATTGTTGTTGATATACTACATTGCTGGTGTATTAGCAACTTTATAGGCCCTCGGGATGTAAAAGCCATATTACACCAGCTACCGGGGGGCAATAAACAAGATTATGGTTCTAAACTTAAATAAAAGTTCATACGTGACATGAGCTACCGCCTAGACTAGGGTGCCTTGATGTATTTTTTCTATAACATGGTACGGACAGATCGTTGTCCCTTCTCACCCTAAAGGAATTTAGAGTGAGAGGGGACAATGCTCTGTCCGTACGATCTGGTACGCGTACCTGCTGAATCAGCACAAAGCGGTTGTATCATCTTGTTGGCACATCGCGTCAGCTGATTCCAAGCGGCCGACGGCAGAAGGTTTTTTGACTTAGAGTTGCGCATTGACAATCACACCTCCACTTAAGGAGTGTATTCAAGCATGCATATATTTTCATGCATGTATGTTCATTTCCAGAGTATATGTATTTTTATGTAAACTGTTTGGTTTGCATTTCTCACAGGATTTGCATGTATGATTACATAATTATAGGTGATAACAATGAGGCCGGAGCAATATATTGTTATGATACGAACAGAACAGTTTTTGAATATAAATTAAAGTAAATATAAATTTGGGAGATTAATACAATCAACTTAGAAAAGTTTTAAAAAGATTGTTTGTTTATATGAAAATAAGTAATGGAAGTTTAATTTGATACAATTTACAATTTATTTTGAAAGATAATAGCAATTGAGTATTCTATCATGGTGTTGAAGTTAATAGGGAAATATAAGCTCATGTTACATGTGACAAATATTGTTTCTATTAGAAATTAGAATATAGTAGGTAAAAATCATATAATTTAATTTTAAAGAGTGCATGAATAATTGTAACTAGGTAGCATAAAAAGAAAATTTTGTTTGGTATTATTGTAAAATAATAACTTGAAAAATGTAGACCTATTTTGAATATACGCTTTCGAAGTTAATAAAAAATGGAAAATTTACCCTAATTTGTATTTATAATTTGGAATAATACAATAGACAAGGTTTTAACAAATCTGCAAGGTTGAAACTAGATTTAAAAATAAATATTAAACAGTTCAAGTATACAGTTATTGAAGAGAGGATGGAATATGGTTTAATTAGATACAAGTAAGAAGAGAATTATATTTAAATCGAATTGGATTATTTAACGAATACAATTAATAATAAGTTACATTAATTACTGGATTTGGTGATTGTACTGAGGACGTGTTGATCATTTGACGGGAGTTGACTGTGGAACTGCTGGATTTGGATGATTCTATTTGGTTGCTGACTACAGAGTAGGAGCTGGGGAAAATGGAAGATTAACTTGAATCATCTGTAAGAGTGAACTTGCCAGGAAGCTTTTGGGTTGACAGTAGCGTTGGTGCAGGGAACAGGACCATTTCTGCAAGCGGCCAGGGTTTTGACAGGTTGGAGGTTGTTTGACCATTGGCAGAGCATCATAACTGATTTATCGGGGATCCAAGCTGTGGACGTCAGGAACAGTGATGTTATGAAGTAAGTTTTAAGCAGTGAAAGTACGAGGAGTTCAGGTTGGTCTTTAATTAGTCCTATTGAAGCATATTGAATAAAAGACAATTAAAAGAGTGAAATAAATATAATAAAGTTACCTTAGGGAATTGAGTCAATTACATGTGAGTAGAAAGGATATTTGTCATTTTTGGTTTAATTATTGTTGGAGCATTGTTTGAAGTGCAAGGTAACAGTTAGGGTCAGCACATAATCAAAAGTCATTATAAAATTAAAATTTCAAATAACAGAGGACAAGATTAACGAATCACCCTTGAAGAGTCTGAATGCAATACCGTTATTTAAAAGAATAGAATTTGAAATTTTAAATTAAATAAATCAATTTAAAGAAATATAGTAGAGCTAATACTACGTAATTAAATACGCGCCTCTACGGATAAGCCACTATAATATATTGACATTTTCCTTAGCTGCACTGAGGTAAGAGTGGTCTTGTGCTTCTACGACTGCAATCCAAATTCATAGTAAGGTAGAGTATAGGGCAGGGAAAAAGCCGTATTATAATATAACTGACTGGGATAATTTACTAGTCGCGGCCTAATCGGTCTCGGCCCCTAAATGTTTTCTTGTCCATTATATGCTCAATATCGGACTAATACCGATAAGTACTAAAATTTTGCATTACATTTGCAATACTCTAATACTCAAAGTTGTTGTAAACATAATTTCTCGTATCTTGCGTTCTGGTTTCATTTCAAATATTCTATTTTTGTGAAGATCTTCCTTTTGGTGTACGGCTTGATGGAAAGCACATTTGCATGTCTCATTATCTTGACTAATTGTTTTTTTAGTAACTCCAGATTTCGATAACTAGTGTATTGCTGTAACTCGCTACGAGCCGTTAGTTATTTTCATTAATTTATCCAATCAAATCATGTTGGTATCGATTCGCATATTTTCATATTAAAATAAGCTTATCTTCCAATTAAAATTTTTTGTCAACAAAAGCCCTCCTGACCAGGTGACCATAAAGCATGATATCTACCAAAATGTTTAGTATTTTCCAAGCCACGAATATAACATTACGGCGTCCGTTTTTCGAGGAGCCGTTCTTAGACTTGCTATTTAAAACAAGCGTTTTAGCACTTTTGCTTCTGAAAGTGTGAATATTTTAAAATTTAGATGATAATTAATAGACAATAAACTATGAAAGCTTGAAAAGCACCCGTCCATTACTTGAAAAGGCAGAGCGAATGACTTTTATGAAATGCTTATATATTTTTTGTTAAAAAAACGATTGTACGTATAGTGAGTCTGCTAAGTGCTATACCTATTTATCAATCGATTTAAAATTAAAAAATCCGTGAAGGCTTTACACAGAACCTTCATAGAGAGTACGGCGCGCAGCGATTGCTGTACAGGGTGGCCAGATAAGAATGCAAAGTGCTGTATCTCGGAAACTATTCGTCGTAACGACTTTCGGTAAAAAAAATTATGACCAAAGTGGCCAAAAGAAGACCGTGGAAAATATTTTCAGATTTCCAAGATGGTCGCCAGGGGGCGTAACCGCCATCTGAAACTTTTAAAGTGATTTTTCACTGAAATCCCTCTAGCAAATGTTACCAAAAAATATATGGTTTCTAAAGCTAAGCTTTACTCAAGTAATTTTTGTTTAACAATTTTTGATGTATCTATTAAAATAAAGTGGTGGGGGGTAATTCAATGTTTTTTTAAATAAACAGCTGTAACTCCTAAACCACTGAACGGATTTTAACAAACTTGGTCTCGTTGGAAAAAGCATTTATTGTTCCATGAAACCCTTTTACCTGTGATATGTCTAATTCTTAGTGATGCCGCTAGAGCGCGTTTTTTTATATAATAACAGAAAATTGCAAAATTCTCTAAAAAATTAAATGCAGTAATATGACTTTTTTTCATAAAAATGTAGTGAAATGATACCTAAATAGGCTAGTAAAAACCATATCTCGATATCTTATTCGTAGCCTGAAATATCGAAGACAGAAAATTTAGTTATCATCTAATTTTAAAAAGCCGCTATTACACCGGTATTTATTGTGATTTATTTGACTTTTTCCAAGATTCAATGATAAAATTTCATAATTTAATAATTTTTAAATAATAAAAGTATTCTTAGTTCAAAAAATTTAAAAAAAACGTGTAGGGGAATAATAATCAATGCAGCTAGTATGCAAGTGCAGGATAGGCAGAATATGAAGAGTAGGCCATGGAGGAAAAATAAATGCCTAAAATCAACTTGTCAACAAATATTAAAATTATACTTATAGACACAATGTAATTTGTGTTCGTTGCACACACAAGTAAGGCTTTGAAACTATTAAAATGCCTTTTACAAATGATGAAGCTGTCGATATGATTGCGGTATATTTTGAATGTCTTCAAAATGCGACATTGGCTCAAAGAGTATACAGAGCTCGATATCCAAATCGGCGTTTACGCGATGCGAGAATTTTTCCGCGTTTAGTGCAAAATTTGCGTAATACTGGCAGCTGTCGACCTCAGTTGCGAAGACACTCTGCTAGAACAACGGAATACAATATTGTTAATGTCTTAGCAGACGTGGAATTGAAGCCCCACGTTAGTACGAGAGCAATGTCTCGCGCGTTGGGTATATCACGTACTACTATTCTAAACATTTTAAAGGATCACAGGTAAGTTTTTATGTCACTAAAAATACTACCTTACATGTTTCACAATGTGTTTGTTATTTCAAATTTTTAGAGTGCACCCATATCATATGGTTTTACATCAAGCCTTAAATCACGAAGACTTTGACCGACGGATAGATTATTGTCATTGGATGTTGGGCATGATTAGGGAAAATAGAGAATTTTTATCGGAAATTCTTTGGATGGATGAGGCCATTTTTAGAAGTGATGAAAACATTAGTTTGCATAATATGCATTATTGGTCTGACAACAATCCTCACTGGTTGCGCGAGGTCCAACATCAAGGCCATTGGAGTCTCAATGTGTGGTGTGGCATCCTGGGCGGAACTATTATAGGTCCCTATTTCTTTGATCAACCACTAAATGGTGCCGCGTTCCTTGATTTTCTGGTAAACCAATTGCTTGTTTTATTAGACGATGTGCCCTTGCAATTACGGCAAAATATGTTTTTGCAACTAGGCGGTTGCCCAGCACATTTCTCAAGAAATGTGCGAGAACATTTAGATCTAACATATCACCAGAAGTGGATTGGGCGAGGAAGTCTATTTCCTTGGCCACCCCGATCCCCAGACCTCACCTGTTTGGACTTCTATCTATTTTCTCTGACAGCATTAGGTAAAAAATGCACTCTATCCAACAGAAAGCAGGAAATTTCTTAAAAATATGTTTTAAATTTCCTAATTATTGCTGTTAATATTAGTTTTATAAAAAAACTGTAGGAATATAAAATATCTATTATACAGGCTATAACCCTTTAAAACTTTTTTCTAATAAATTGTCTATTTTAGAAGTTATAGATCAAAAACTAGTTTTTGGCCGTCATTTTGAGCTATCATTTTGAAATACGGTGGCAGATTTTTGGTCCTACTTCAAACGCCCCTTACTTACGTAGAATTTGCATACCAAATTTGGTGCTTGTATCGGAAAGTGCACGATTCGAGGGAAAACTGTAAATTATCGGCTCCACTATTAAGATCTAATTTTAAACCCACGTTTACAGGAAGTTTTTCATTAGTTGATTACGCTCACCTCTAGAATTTTGTAACATCCCGTATATTATATTATACTGTTTCCGAAGATAACTCATGGGTATAGGTAAACCATTTCTAGATCATATTCAATTTTGTTCTATAACAGTCGTCTATGTTTTTGACTTTATACAACATGTTAAAATCATCAGGAAATAAAACATTTCCCACAGTTTACGCATATATCATTAATTAGAAAATGTAAACATGTTCGAAGTCAGTATTTCCTTGTTAAGCTCCAGATCAAGCTACGTATTAATTAAAACTAAAGGTGTTAGAACAGGCAAAATTGGAGAATAATTTTTGTTAAATATTTTTACCAGGACTTAATTGGACCAAAATGTTTTTTGTTAATTTTGTAAAAAAAATTACATCGCTATTAAATTTAGAAATAAAAGCTGTGAACGGAAGCGGAAAAATCTATAACTTTTGCTATTTCATGATACCTAGAAAATAAACGAAATTGACCGTTTGTAACAACTAATTATAGACTTAAATCGCCATCAATAAAAGAGATAAAAATTTAATGTGTTGTGCTTGGAACATTATTTTTACCATGGCTCCATTTAATTTATTTCATTTTAAAACATTGTTTAAAGTGTAACATAGCTCTTTATAATGGTTGGTGGCTGTAATTGAATACTAGCAACGGTAAAATAATAGATGAATACAGTTAAAGAAAACGTGTTTAGCCTACCGAATTTTGTAATTATGTACATTTTATGTGAAAATAAATAATTTTTTAGCTATATAAACAAATAAAGCCTTAAAAAGTGATTCCAATGACTTTCTCTTGAACAGTGTCAATTTCGATCTTAAAGTTATAATATTATTCATATTTGTTATTTTAAATGTTTTATAATTAAATATAATTTTTACTGTGTAACAAAAAGACTTACTTCATAACTTTTCATAAAATAAAAGAGACAAAATTGAGAATTTCAAATTCCACCTTTTACAGAATTTTAATTTGCTGGAGGGCCATCTACAGGAATTATTTCGCCTATACTATGAAAGGACTCACAATTTTCAGTTCTTAATAATCAAATTAGTTTCGCTTTAATCCTTTTAAAAAACGACATGTTTTAAGAAAGTAACTTGGTATAGCGATATATAGCAAATCAACCTATTTTTGCATGTAGATTCTTTAGTCTATATTACATTACAGCGTTTAGAAATAACTTGTATAGTGCCCGTGGAGAGTGATGGTGTTTACGACTAATGTTATAATTGAAAAAACGTACTTCTTATAAAAATTAAAGCTCCAGCAAAAAAGCTGTCTTCTTTTACGAGCAATTTGTTCTTTGAACATCAGAAATCATTTCCTTATTATGCAAACTTAAACATTAAACTTGATGGTGTAATTTTAATTTTAATGCATTTTATGCTGCTATATGCGAATGTGTGAAAGTTATTAATCATATAAACTGACTAGAACAGAACATTAAAAGGTCGGCATAATCTTCCAAGCTCGTGTTGATAGTAAATACTAAACTCATATTGCTATAAATGAATTTGACATATTTTGAGTTCCTAAACAAGGAAAATAATAATCTATATTATATAGCATCTACTGCAACTTAGGACGAGTTTTGGTCTGCTCCAGATGTTTCCAAAAGAGTCGTCCACTAGTAGTGGTTTTCCAACTATGCATGTTGGTAAGATAGAAAATGTTTTAACTATACCCGGTCATTGCATATTCTACTTTTTCTTTGCTACTATTTCTCGGCTTTTAAAATTATACGTTTGTTGACGGTCTTATGTCTTACATTCTCAGAACACGTCTTGCCCATCTAATTTTTGAAAATTTTACCTTCTTAGAAAGTTTAGTATATTTAGTTGTACCTATTCTGTCAACATTTCGTTTTTTTTTTGTGTTATATCATACATGGTATTATTAAGTAAATTTGTCAAAAGGTTCCTCTATTATTTCTACTGTAAATCTACGTTTGCGAATTGTGGTAATATAAATCTATGTTAACGTTAAAACTTTAAACAACGTTAAAACCTTGCTGAAATGCTGAAAATATTAATTTGAGTGATAAAGAAAGTTTACAAATTTAATGCGAAGGTACTGCATAACCAGAGTTAACGGTAATTAATTGTTTTGTAATTAAATTAACAATAAATTGTTTTTGTTGATTTGTCTTGGAATTTAATTACTTGTCAAAATTCGGTAATTCTAATTGGTAATTATCATTTTTGTTAAAACGTACTTGGCAATTACTTTTTGAAAGCAATTAATTACTACATTCAATTACTCAATTACCGTTGAAGTGTTTGGATTACTTGAGGTAATTGAAATTACTCGCTGTAATTGAATTACTTTCTAGTAATTGAGTTATTAAATTATTGACCTCGATTGGGTAATAAGTTTCCAGAACGCAAAAATAAGATAAGACCTTATTAAGTTACAAGTTAAGCAAATGGCAATAGGGCATTCCTGGAGCAATATAAGTATAATTTAGAGCAAACAGATATTTGGTTCTGGCGCGTATGTTTATAGATGGGATGCGCATGTGTTGTGTCTTGTGTAGTGTAGGCCGTACAGGATGTAGCATTGTGGCTTGATAATATTATTGTGAAAGAAGCAAAAATATGTCTCGGTAACTACAGATTACAGAGTAAAGTACGGTAAAAATACAATTTTATTATTTCAATAACGATTGATAACAAATACCATTATTATATAATATTGGTGCATAATAATTATTTAGTAATTTTAATTTGCTTCTTTAAAACGATGTACTAGCACATGGGTATCTAAATACTACTAAATATACTCGTAAATATACGACAACAATTTCTAGTAAAAGTAATTGAAAAAGTAATTTATGTTGTGCAATTAAAATTACCAAGTAATTGATAATTGAATTACTATTTCATTTGAGTAATTGAAAATGTAGTAACTCAATTACCTCATTGGGCGGTAATTGGTAATTTACTATTTTAAAGTAATTTTCCCAGCTCTGCGCCCCACTGCAAACAACAAAAATTACACATACGGCCGTGGCTGAAACAAGAGCGCACACAATTGAATGAGAGTTGATGCTTAGGGGCATCCAATGTTGACTGTGATAATACTTAGAACACTTAGAATTTGTGCACTACACGTGTGACAACACAATTCCATTGGAAGATGCATCAAACACTAACGAAACAAACATAACAGGCAAAAAAACTAATAGAGTCAACCCAAAAATAATGCCAATAAAGAACACAGAAGGAATAAAAATTACAACAAAAATCTGGTGTGAAACACGCACACAACTTCCTTTTACAGTGATCTTATAAATAGCCAAAAATTTGATTTTAAATTTTTAAGCATTTGTCAAAAATTTTCAAAAGTTACAAATTCTACAAAAATGGTACAAAATAGAGCGTTAGGTGAAGAGACAAATTTTCTAGAATTTCAAGCTGAATTCAAAAATGTAATAATATACCTGGTGTTTTATTTAAAATAGGAGTTAATAAAGAAAATAGAAAAAG